>JAEAOA010001076.1:1832500-1845000 GCA_016746295.1 Potamilus streckersoni | reverse complement strand
TATTAATAAAAATTTAACCATTCTTGGTTTTTATAACAAAGAAGAAAATATTTCATCTTTGAATTTTATGCACCATCGCACCCCACAGTATTTAAAAATCATGTTAAGTTGAACTAATTGGGTATATGGACGGGATATATACCAAAATTCCAAACTATAAACTGTCTAAAGGTGAGATCTTATAGAATACATTCATATTAGAGGGCTGTTCGCTGCTTCGTAAATACCAAATATACCAGTCATCTGATTTGAAGTATAAACCATATGTATACGTGAAAGTTCTGGACGAACCCTTATTCAAATGTTGTAGTACAATGCCGCTGTACGTGAGCTTTGTTTAAAAAACCCACTAATTTTCAAAATCCAAAATTAAATGTAAATAAAGTAACATATTTTCACATATTTTGCATAATCAGATTTGAATTGTTCTTGAAATTCATCAATAAATGTAATTGCTTGTATAATTTCAACGCAATGGAGGGATTTAAATAGACACATTGTAAATTTCCTTTTGAATTTTTTTGAATTGTTGAATGCTCTGTAGTACATATATCATTTCGATGAACGAGAGACGAGACCGTCTGAATGAGAGGTGTTATGACATTGTAAGACGTTGTTCACTTAAACGTAGTAAACCACTGAGACATTTAGCTTCAGAGTTTCTCACGAATACCCTCGATAGTAATTTTTGTGACTGCTGTCTTTGAGGAAGCAAAGTTTGTAATAAACGAAGTATCTTTCTGTGAACTGAGGACATATTTATGACAGTTTGTCCATGCATTTATCTGAAAAAAAAATCAAGAAAAATCAGACTATAAATCCATTTTCCGAGGACTCCGTCAGGACTTAGCGAACATAAAAATAAAGAGATCAAATGTGTTGAGCATATAAATCAAGAGGTTGGCTTCAGGTGCTAAGGCGTTCTGGTCTAAGCTCAACGTTTAAAAGGAGAAGTATTATAACGTCATCATAGCAATCACTTGATAAAGGTATGGCCAGGCTAATCGGGAATTGCTATATCTTGGTAAACGAAGTGAGCGTGGGTTTGAACCTGGCAGGAAGTAAGTGTGAGGTATAGGCATGCAAAGGGCTTCAGTGGCTTCAGTGTGGGATAATGGAGATAAGAGATAAAAGTTTATAGAACGTTGGCAGATGCCTATCTAAGACTGACAAGGGAACCTCTGACACACCAAGCGCATTAAATATTGATATTTCATCATGGAACATTGAAAGTCTTTCGAAATAAAAACAGTCATGTAGTTCTAGTCATTATTGTTCTTAATTGGATATTGTATGTTTATGTGAAACACGGGGGAGTAGTATGGATTAATTTTATAACTTTGTGAATGGATATAAACATTTTGCATGTATAAGAATAAAGCGTTCTGTTAGAGATAGAAAGTGTTGGTGTCTCTTTTTCTTTCTTCAAGATAGTTAGTGAAATTTGATGATGTGAGACGCATATTTCCAGAATTCGATAATTGTGTGGTTTTACATTTTTAATGCAATGTTATTAATATTGTTAACGATATAATTCTGGTTTATATACATTAGGGATGGACGGGAACCGGAAATACCCGACCCGGCCAGGTATCCGGACCCAGAAAAATTCCCAAGCGTCCTGATATAACGACGGACGGGTACACGTCCCGGCGGCTTTGACCTGGCTGTGCTTTGAACTACTCGATTAAAACCAACCCGGTTGGGTAGTTCCCGTACCCAGACAAGGTACCAGGCAAGTTTTTTTTCTCCAGTCCATCCTGGGTATATATTTTTCAAGAAGGATCTCGTGTATATGACCAAAATAAAGAGAGTTTGTGTGTTTTGTTTTATTTTTAACGTAGCTTTAACAATTTTAGTCCTATCGCTACGATGTCTGCAGTGTGGCAGTTTATGGTAATGTCTAGCACCGGGGCATAATGACGCATACATGTAGCATCACGTCCCACCTAGTCCCGTTATCCTTACACCAGGCCGAACAGTCCTAATACTTACTCTAATAAACTGAGAGCCAAGAGAGTAAGCTGCTAGTATAATTTTTAATGTCTTTGGTATGATTCCCGCATTCGAGGCGGACTCTGACCACCGAGGCAACCGTAGAAGATAACAAAGCGTAGGAAAAATAGTGTTAAGTTGTTTGAATCATACTTAACGAGAATTAGATCACTTTGTGCAGATGCTCTACTGCTTTTGGCAGGTGATTTGAATGCAATAATTAAGGATTTATTATGCTTTAACCCTGCTGATAACTTAAAATTTGTTTTTGGTAATATACAGTGTGAAAGTAATTCGTTTTCACTAGCAAGAAGAAACAAAGATTGAGAGAGATATATCAGTTTCGGTAAATCATTCGTACAAATGCATTGTATTTAAATGACAGCTTGCATGATGATTTTGATAGCAAATTTACATATGATGCTACAATTGTGCGATCATTGTAGACTACCTGCTTTGTCCCTCGGGATTTTTTCAAACATACCTGTTGAAGAGACGATAACGTACATTCGCATTAAAATGCCACTTACATTTTCCTTATAGTATTTAAGAGGACAATATAAACAATGATCATATATAGGGTATTATTTCTGGACAGTTGATACGTATATTTTAAAAGACGAGTTCAAGAACTGTTTGTATCAAATTTTAGTGCGCTCATCCTAGTGTATTCTGATCGATATGCATTCACTGAGCCAAAATATCGACGAATTCATAAGTGTTTTATTGAATTTGTTTTATACAACTGATATTATTTTTTAGACATACACGCAGTATCTTTTATATAACGATCATCCCATTATGTTTGGTCAGATCCTTCGTGTGAAAATAGCAAAGGTAAAAAAAATGTTACTTTAGTATAGAGTAATTATCTCTCCAATGAATCCCGAGTTACATAAGCATGCAAAAAAATAAATTCAAATATGTTTGTAAAGTAAACAAAGAAATATCTCAAGAAACACAGAGGAGCGATCTTGTTTCTGAGAAAGATAATCAACAAAAAATGTTTGGAAATCGTCAAGATCCTGTGGCGACATGGTTTATTAAACAAATCTAACATTAAGTACCTACGATATTCAGAAAAAAAGTTCTTGATGATAGGATTGATGATGAACTTCTTTTGAATATGCAAAATGCATATTGTTACACACTAAATGAACTTGTATCTGATGAGAAGTCATACAAAGTGTACTTAAACTCAATACTGGAAGAGCTTGTGGTCTAGATGGGATAGGAATTGACTTTTTCAAGTGTGCTTTGCTGAACCAATGCTAGTAGCACTTTCTAATGAATTGTTTTATACTGGTGTTATTCCTAGATCACGAAGGGATTACATTATATGGACATTACATACAAAGGCTCTTTTTTAGATGATCCTAATATCTTCATGTCTATATCATAGATTAATGCAATGTCTAAAGATCTCCATTTTTAACAAGCGTTTACGCCAATGGACCGAACGTAGTTGTATCATTGATGAAACACAAGCTGGATTTTGGCAACGACTTTCCGTTACTGATCATATATTCACTCAAAATATGTCACACTTATCTATACATCAAAAAGGGGGCAATTTTTACTGTATGTATGAAGATTTGTTTCTACAACGTTTGACTAGATCAGCACGTTAACTTGTGGAAGTGTCTTTTCCTTAAAAGGTATCAATGGGGGGAGTTTTAACCATTTTAAATTCAATGTACTCTAATCTACTGTCCTGGTTAAAGTCAAGTGAAGGCTTAACCGATACAATGATTGTACTCTGAACACATGACAAGGTTCTTTGTGTATTGACGATTTGATTTCGGGCACTGACAGAAAATCGCAGTAGAGGTATTTTGTATTTCACAAAATATTCGAGATCTTTTATCACTCTTATTTGCTGACCATGTAGCTAATCGCAGCTATAGAGTGAAAACATTGCATCAAGATTTACATATAATAAAACACTTTTGTAATACCAATGGAACGGTAGTCAACTCGAAACGGGCAATAATTGAGTTTCACAATGGGAGGCCTTTAAGGAGTTAAAAAGTAGTTGTTAAATGGGAATTGGTACGGTTTTATTCTATAAATAAATTGGTCTTGCATTTACACTCAGATTGTCCTGGACAAAGGCTAAGGAAACATTAGTAGCACGGAGTATCAAATGTGGTATAGCTATCTTTATTGCCAAAGGAAACGTGGGTACTTTAGTTATATAGCTGACTTTGAAATACTTTTGAGAAAATTTAATTATGTTATAGTTCTGAAATTTGGTACACACCTATTCATAATGTATTGAAAGTGTTCAAAGCTCTTTCTGTAAACAGTATCTATACATCTCATTTTAAGGTTAATAATAATGATGTCATGGAGAATGACTACGGTTGTGTGTTTCATATTATTCTAGGTGTGTTAAATATTGGTGTGAATTGTTACACATGGACAAGAGCAGATACCATGCAAATGCAGCAAAATACTTTAATTTTATATAACGGCAGAGTTAATTGGCATCACATATGACATATTTATAATTTAGCTATTGTCTTGACTTCATGTGGATATCGTAAGACGTAAATCTTAGTATGTTTGTAATGGCGTTATCTCAAAGAGTGAAGGATGGTACTAGTCAAAAATGGCATGGTAAAATCACACAGTCGTCAAATATAGGTATTATCAAAATTATAACACAATATTAAATGTTTTAATTTTGTTATCGCATAAAGAGGACTATCACGCATTTATTTTTCAGCTGTAAACATTATCAAAATCTAAAAGTATTTAGACAAACCTTGGTTTCGTAATCAGTCTGTAAAAAATTGTATGGCTTTTTGTCAACATAAAAGCTTTTTCCTTCGGAATGATTCGTGAGAGTAACACGATGATCATGTGGTATCCTTCTCTTTCCAAATTAATGCTAATTACATTTGACGAATTATATCTAATTTCAACAATCCTTAGACCCAAGGAGATCCGGCAGTACAAAATTGCCCTCACGCAGAAAAATTTGATGACAACAACATTCTTCGTGAAGAAGTAGAAATTGCATTTAGGTCACTAAAGAAATGAAACTCGGTTGTTATTGAAAACATACCAGCAGAGCTCATTCAAGCAGGAGGAAAAGAGATAGTCCTAACAATAATCTGCAACAAGATACTACAGACAGGACAATGTCCCACCACATGGACTCGATTCTTGGTCATCGTGCTCCCCAAGAAAGGAAACCTACAGCTATGCCAAAACTACAAAACCATCAGTTTGATTAGTCACACGAGCAAAGTCATGCTGAAGATAATTTTTAACAGACTAAAGCCTTAAGCAGAGAAACTTATTGCTGAAGAGCAGGCAGTCTTCTAAGCAGGAAGGAAAACCACAGAACATCTTCTATCTCATACTATTTTGCGAGAAATACCTTCAACATCAACATAATCTATACCACGTCTTTATGGATTTCAAAAAGTGTTTTGATATGGGCAGCTATGAGGAAGTACAATATCAGCTCAAACCTGGTTCAGGTTGTTAAGTACCTCTATGGTAATAGCCCCAGTGCTGGCCTTCATCAATGGCAACAGAGGATATTGGTTTCGATCAACAGTTGCAGTCAGACAGTGATGTTTACTGTCACCTACACTCTTCAACATTTTCCTAGAAATGATGATAAAGGATACCTTGCATGACCACAAGAGCACTGTAAACAGCAAAGGAAGAACAATCACTAACCTTCGCTTCGCAGATGATAATGATGGTTTAACAGGAGATGATAAAGAACTGGCTGATTTGGTTGAGCGCTTCGATACAACCTCCACAGCATACGGTATGGAGAGTAAAGCCGATAAAACCAAACTGATGACAAACAACACCAATGGTATCAGTGTAGAAATAAAGGTCACTGGACACGGTAGACAGAAGCAGGAAAGTGTCACAAGCTCCAGGTACTTGGGATAAATTATCAAAGAATAGTGCTCCAAACCAGAACTACAATGCAGGATTACCCAGACAACAACAGCAATAACAAGGGTGAGACCAATATGAAAAGATACCAATATTGTTTTATATAATACATCTGATATAAGACGCAAATATGTCTCTCTCAAAAACCTAACTTGTTAATCAAACTAAAATTGAGAAAAGAAAAAGTTTTCAAGTAGTAATCATATGAAGGTGAAATAAATGACTATAGGAAATTCTGGAAGCATCTTGGAAAAATAACATTTTGTAATTTACAATATATTTGTTCAGCATTTCTGAAATCGATTATTAAAATACTTTATTTAAAAAAAGTTGCCAAACAGGTGTATCAAATGTCCAATATATCTAAGTTTGGAATAAATTTTGCTGCCTGGGTAGTCGTATGGGATGTGATGATTTAAATTAATTAATTTATTTGTTTAAATACTTCACCTGGATTTTCATTATCTTAGCTGTAGCGTTTCTCGCACTGTCTAAAACTGCCATTTGCTTCGTTTGAAAAATCAAACAGTCGATAAAACAGGGCTTTTGAGACATTTAGAGACGCATTAAGAAACAAAGTTTACCTCTAATCTTGACGTGTTGCTCTTATTTTTTCATTAACAGAACTTTAGGATATCTCAACACTCAGTTTATTTAAGATTATTTTTGTTCAAGTTGAGCTACCTATCCATCATAATTTAAAGTGGTAATTGAAAACATTCTCACTTAATTATAACACCCACGGAATTCAGTGTCGTTCATAGTATAATTTTATCATATATCCAACGGCAGATGTTAATTATCAACAGTACAGATATGAATTATACGTTTTTGCTGATTACGCCAGTAACAACTGGATTACACTCTTGCGAAATGTCTATTTAATCCATCAGTTAGTAAACATCTACATTTCAATTATAACGAATCAACTAATTCTGGGGAGATTCAAATTTCATTACGTGTAAGACGGACCTGAGAATCACTATGAAGCGGCATTACATAAACAACATTCAGTCTGTTGCAAGCATTGTGTGATGCTATCACAAGCAAACCCGGTGTGTGTAAGTCTCTGTGTGTGTGTATGGGCCTTCAACTTATAATTGTTTCGTTTTCATTCGAGATCCAGCCTTTATATAACCTTAAATAATTATCCTTGTCCTTCATTGGATTGGTGTTGATGTTGATATCGAACAATTTCCAGTAATGTGATGGTCAGGGAGTTCGAGTACTCGGATATTACAATTGCATGTGTGTAATTTTATGTTGTTTTTTTTTAAAAAAATATTTATCTATAGAGAGAAAGCAATTTTAAAGCTATTGAAGAAAATTGTAAGCTCAGTATCGGATAAAACATATTTAAAAATATATTTCCAAATGCAGTGCTCACGGAAAGCCTCGCTCGTAAATGTATGTCCCCGCCAAAATGATCCAAAGCGGGCCCCGCGTTTGCTAAGGTCGTTCCTGATTCTGCTTAGTAATAAATATAGGTCTCGATAACTAAATACACTAGCACGTGATTTGTACTATTAAGGTTCTGGTTCCAATCACATATAATTGTCGTGAAAAGGGTCCATGGTCTTCAGTCTTTTGTACAATTTTTTCTCTTTATTTTTTTTTTTTTTTGCTTTTCCAACAATGCGTGAATATTCTTGGTGGACGGTTATTGTAAAAATTATACAAAGAATATCTTATAAACGAAACAAAGACGATCATAAATATTTCGATATTAGAGTCTCTGATTCTACTGAATGTGACAGAAACCAAGGACACTTCTATATTTTTTAAAAATTTCTACGACCGGTTGTCAAGATATAGCTATAAATAAATAAATAAATAAAGAACATGGAAATATTTAAATATTGAAGATCATATACATATATTGAGAATATTCCCATAAAGCAGATGGACAAACAACATGAACCATTCTAAAAAAAGATTTGGAATAACTATCATCTAAGGAAGGAAGAAGAGTTATCCCAACAAAAACACCAATTTATTAGGGTATATATCCGGAAGTTTACACTTCAGGCAAACTTTGCTGGGTCAGAAAGTTGAAAAAACGTGTGTTTTATAAGATCATGTATTTATGGTAAAAAAGAAACAGAAAAATGACTAATTCGGAATGAAGTAACCCTCATGTATTATGATTAACCACGGTTTTAGCATGGGCTTGATGTTTAATATCGTTTGTATAAGCTCTTGAATTGTTTACCTCAGTGATACGTTACAGTAAGTGACACCAATTCATATACATGGCCAAGAACTCGACTTCCTACAAGGAGCACAAGGATAATGGCGACCAGAGACCTTTTCGGTGTTATAGTTCTTACTGAAAACTCTGTACCAGATGCTAATTATAGATGAGCATTTCAATATTCAACTAGAGCGATGGTTAGATTGTTCAAGCCTTCCAAGATCTGAAACAGAAGCATACTGCTTTAGTCGGCCAAGGCCATGTACATAACTGTGGTGTATAGAGCCAGTTTAAGGCACCCGACTACCTGGTGTATAGTAATTCTGAAGTATAAGACGTCTTGCATGTTGTCATTTGGACGTGCTCGATTGTCAAGTAAATAATGCTCCAAAATGACTATATACACGACATAAGTTATATACTACATAAATGCTACCATGAATTTTTAGGGATTTCCTACCAAGATACATTCAGCAATTATCAAGATTAAATTGGCTTAATATACACAGAGAATGGGTAAAATTAGTGGGAAAATATATTATTTGCGACATCACATGTTAAGTGATGCGTGATTATTTCACATTCGAACAGATCACAAAGCGTTCTTTTCGTTATTGTTTTGGTGTGACCGAATTGATTATGGGTTAATATTATATTAACCAGTCTTTCAATAAACCATTTAGTTTTACAATCAACATACAGTGTAAGTATGCAGAGTTACATCATGTAGTTTGTAAATTTATATTAGCCATTTTGTAATTTATTAATACTTCCAGTCTCATGAAAATAAAAATGATGTATGTAAAAAAAATTATTTTATCCTGCTGGTATTAGTTTTTATTGGTAACAAGTTTAGGATGATAGGACAATATTTTGCAAGTTTCGTGTGAAAGTATTCAACAAATTTCGAGGGTTTTTTCAGATTTAAATAGAATTGTGTGCAAGATTTGTAACTACCAGGTATACCGATATTTGAAAATATGTATAAACGGAAGGTCTACACTGAATGGAAGTGTTGTTTTGCCATTCAGCAACACATTCTTTTGGTAATTTTAAGTCATAATAGTGGTACAATTGATGTTGCTGTTGTTATGTCAAATATCCTAATATTGCCTGGATATAAAAATAATGCAAGTGTTGTTCTTTTTTCTTCTTCTTGCTGTTTTTATCCCATTGACCCAGTCCAAGACTGTATCAGGGCATTCAGAGAAAAAGATATCATATGTGATCTGGGTAGCGGTGAGGAAACATAACAATCTACAAGTCGATGAATATACCTTGTCCGAAAAACAATATGGCGGAATAGAAAGCACCCGGACGCAATAACATCATGGTCTATTTTTAGTTAAAGGTTGATTTTATACCAACATCATTAAATAAAATTATATTATTGGCTAGATCTATGATGTCAATCATGGTACGAAAGTTTGCAAGGCAATATGGAGACAAAATCAAGCTGGATAATTATGATGGGTGCTTGGAAATGAAGCCATAGCTGACATGGACATAAAGCCAAAACAAAGGATTGCTAAAATCTTGTGGTTTCCACACATTTCTTATGTACCACTCGGTGTCTTGTTGTTGTCTTATCGCATACATAACCAAATAATAAAAACCCAATTTCTCGACAGAGGGAAATCGGTCTGACAACTTTATCTGATCCATCTGAATGAAAAGCAGATCATATCTATGTGTCCTTTCGCATATGACCAAATTTATATCGGAACAAACGCGTTTCTCGTTGGCAATCTTGATTTTTTTATTTTGTGTGTGGTCTCATGAAGTTTATTTATTTATTTATTTCCATACAGCCAATTAATTGCTGGGGCTGCATGGCTCTTTTATGCAATCGTTTGCTCTGTATACACCTCCCATTAAAAACAAACAACAAGAAACTAAACAAAACAATATATTATTCTTATTCTCCATTTGTAAAATCATTACATCATGCACACGATAGCGCTGTGATATTAATTTAAACCAATACATAAATAAATGGATGGGTTACAAACCATTCTGATAGTAATTTTAATGGAACAGTAAAAAGATAAAGATATTTTATTCTCTTAAAATTCCAGCAAATACCTAAGCGGTTAGAGCTTCCGAATCGGATGTGGGAGGTTGCGGTTTCGAACCCCGGCCTAGTCATACGAAAGACTTCTAAAAGTGGTACTTGTAGCTGCCTCGCTTGGCACTCAGCATTAGGAGGTTACTGTTAGGACTGGTCGGCCTGGTGACATGATAATGTGTCTGGTTGAGATATAATATATATCTCGGTGGGACATGATACTACATGTCTGTGACATGATGTCACTGTGCTAGATATCGCTATAAACTGTCACGCTGTATACATCATAGAGATATTACTAAAATTGTTAAAGCTACGTTAAAAATCTAAATCGCAAACCACAACCATCTCAGATATTATGCATTAATTCGATCACAATGATCTCAATACGGCTTTATTTATGTATATATTAATTTAGTGTTTTTGTTTACATAAATCTATCAAGGTCATAAATTTATAGAGACAAAGTTCGCCATGTGGACGTCAAAATCTGTACACCACAATTTCTCGAATGGACAAAACTGAGAAAACCAGACCTACTCAATAGTATTGCATCTTCTGTAATGCTAGAGGTTTTCTTGTGAAATTTCGTCTCATTAAACAGATAATTCCTTAGCGAAGACCGCGTTATCCGTGATGCAAAAGGCATTTCCCGTCATCAATGTGTTTGCCTAAATTCATTTGGTAATACTAAACAGAATCTAGTCTAAAAATGTCAGAGAAATTAAATCTTTACGTTTATGCGTGCGTACGTGCGTGCGAGCGTGTGTTGTGTGTGTGTGTGAGACAGACAGAGAGAGAGAGAGAGAGAGAGAGAGAGAGAGAGAGAGAGAGAGAGAGAGAGAGAGAGAGAGAGAGAGATGTTTAGGATAAAATTATAGTACACAAGTCAGAAGCATCGCAAATCGAAGATTGCGTAAAGAACTGGGGGGGGGGGGAGATGAAGTGGCAAGCTAAGTTAGGTTTTGCATTCATTGTCTGTAATAAAAATGTTTTATTTTATAACTCCTTGATGCAAAATGTCAATAAATTTTTTATTACATACTTAACTGTCTTGCTTTTGATTAAAGTCGACTCACTTTTAACTTTTTAATTTTAAAACTTAAGGCATGGTGCAAATTGAATAAAGTTATAAATTTGTAATTGTGCATTCCTTATTTATGTTAGTGCTTCTATATGATCAGTATGCTAGAGAGCCACAGTGGGGATAGAAACGACTAAACATTAGAATGAGAGTCGATTTATTTATCAATTAATTTACAAGTCGTTCACCACAGCTCGAAACACTTTTGAGACATTAAATATCAGTTTATGTTTACATTGTCGAAAGCAAAATTTATTTGCGAGTGTTTGATAGCATTTAGGTAACGGCTATCATCATATATGTACCCATTTCTTTCCATTGATTATGCCACAGCTTTTCCCTGAATTGTATCTCAACCTGTCAACTTTAAATACATTTTACAGCTCCATTTTATATTTAGTATGTAATAACAACAACATAGTGAATGTTACAAACACCATAGTTTTAGCTAGGATAGAAGTTATCAAAAACAAACAGAAAAACATACAAAAAACAAAACATTTCTTCGCATTACGACAAAAAGTTTGTCGTTATTTCCGTCACTTACGATATACAGGAGGGCACATGGTGCCTGTCCTGAATTACCGAACCTGCAAACGGGGGGGGGACTATGCACAGGAAGAGAGATATTTACTTCTTGGAAATAATTATACACAGAGATATATGTGGCAAGAAGATAAATTGGAGCAAGCGCTAAAAGATTTTTTCATGACAGCGCAAAGACTAGGAACTTCAAACAATTAATTATGCATACAACCTACGTTGCATTGTTATCAGATCTGTGAATTCAGCCACGTATTTGCTGATAGGTGTCTATATCCTAACGTTATGGAAGTTATCACGCAAGATACAAAGAAACAAGAAGCTATGAGTTTTATACCTTCAGGTTTCCAAATGTGTTTGCAGAGATTCTTTGACAGAATGATGTTGCTGGGCACCATTGTTAAATCAAAATTCGATTCTTAAGTTACTGTATCTGCTACTGTGTCTGTTATTATGCCTGTTTGTCCAAAAACTTCGTGTTCACTTTAATATATGACGTTTATAGCTAAAACGCGTTTCTTTCCCACTGTTTCAATTTACAAGTTGTAAACCAGATGTGGCGGTTCTAAGGTTAGCGACTGAATGGTTCAGAGTTTAAATCCTATTATAGGAACAACTTGTGGCGTGTCATTAGCCATTGCAGTTTGCTAGATCTGCATTAGCATAAAATAGGTTACTTGTGCTGC
>JAEAOA010001076.1:1727500-1830000 GCA_016746295.1 Potamilus streckersoni | reverse complement strand
AATTAGTATGATAACTGAACAGGAATAAAATAAGCATGATGTCTGAAGGAAAAAAGTAAGCATGCTATCTAAAAGTAATAAAATAGGTCAGATAACTGAATATGAACAGGGCATCTTTTTTCCTGACCAGATTTCCTCCAAGAAAAAGTGTCGCAAGGGCACACCCACCCAACCTGATAATCTACTCAGATTCTTTTTTCTCATGGAAGAAAAGAATTCTATAATATATTTCTCATTGGGAAATGTATCTCTATGATTATTTTTTCCGTTGCTTTCTTGGCAGTTATATTTTACACATGTATAATCTGTGCAGATACTTTTTAATCAGCTACCAAAATCTGAGATCAATACAGCAAGTGTCCCAGATTTATTGTAAATAGCTTTTTTTTTGTAAAACCGAAGTGGTTTTAACGTATACCGGATATTTGACATGGACTTGCCAAACGTTTCAGGAACGCATGAAATGTAAACCTCCGACCATAAGTCGTAATTCGATTTGTACGGTGTAAATATAATTCACCTCTTATTGAAATATAACGCTACTAAAGTGGCAACATATGGACCTGAGAGCTTCTGAGAGATTTAACCCAACAATACAATACTTGACACAAATGATTGATACAATTAAAGGAAAATGGTGGTGGTAGTTCACACTAGAGTAGAATTTGTTCACAACGTATTGTACACACTTAAAAGTCGAGTCCAACTGAAAAAAACCCCACCCTGATTTTCAGTTGCTTCATGTTCCCGCAGATCAAGTTCTGTGTTGTTTGTTTAACTGATTACTCCTGACTAACTGCATAGACCCAGATCTGCCAGCGCATTAGGCGACGACAGATCGGGATATGTGCAGTTTGCAGTTTGCAGGCAGCTTATAAGCAGACTGTTGTTTTACCTAAATATAAAGTCTTCACCCCTATTCAACTTTAAAATGCCAGTTTTATAACTCCTATGGTAAACCGTTAGAGACAGGTTGATGTTGTATCACAAAAGAGAGCAATCAGTGGATATACCAGTCTCAGCACTACATTACTTTACTTGCCTTGTATTTATTCTCGTGTTTTTTGTACTATTTTTCTGCATCAAAAAGAAAAGACAGACAAACGAACAGACATTCAGACATATAGATGAGACCAAAAATTAGATCAAATAAAAAGAATAAAGTGTAGTGTAAATAAGGTTATAAATAAATATTTGGTTACAACGGAACACATTTTTATATAATCAAATATAAACACCATTTGAGATCTGAGGGCTTGCCCGTACCTAGAATAATGGGTAGTACGCATTCCTGGAAATTATAAAACGTGATAAAAGTGGAAGCTCATTAATTTGGACCTAATCACTAGTTATTTTGAAATGCTTCAGCACAAGAAAAGTTTGTAGTTTTTGCTTGAAATTAAAATCGTTCGATAATAAAGAGGGAAGTCCTCCTAATTAGTATCATTGCAGTACTTAGTACTAATAGCAGAACGAGATGTTTATTGACTTTTACTAACGAAGTTTTGGCAAAACTGAGTCCGTGCAGTTGCACACGTCGCACCCGCTCTGGTTATGTGCATAACACCAATGAGAATACCATTTCGCTTATTTACCTATCCACTACGTTGTGCTAAAATCATTACTACACACCAAAGATGTAAAGGCAATTACTATTCAATATCCGCACGTAGAAAATATATTAAAGCACCACAACAATACAACGACGTTAACATACCAGTATAATCAGGAAGCATAACTAAACAATGCATATCATCGTCATTAAACGTTTGGCGGTCATGATCCATGAAATAGGATCTAGCAACAACATAACGCAAGGAAGAAAACCCAGAATGAAAATGGTAAAGCCATTTCTCGTAAGTTGTTTCTCTCTAGAAGACTACATTAAAAATGAATCATATTGCTAGAATTTAGCAGATACATTTTCTTACTATCACCAATATATAGATATAACATTTGTGCTCCCGTGACACCGAAACAAGATATGTAGACAAAATGTTTTCGTTATGACGGACACCAATCTTACACTGAAAATGTTATGGACTACGAATAATATAAAACAGCGTGTTCAGTTCAATGCATTATATAAATATTGCATGCGTATTTTAGAAGTAAACACGAGATTACAAAATTCAGGTTGAATGAGAAAGAAGTTAACGACCTTTCAAAGCGGGTTGCAAACAGATGTGACGCGTGTGTAGTTCATTGAAGTTATATACTAGCTTAAAGTAAGATAATGTGCCATGTTTCGGTGATGATATTTACGAAAAGAGAGATGGTTGGACAAAGGATTCATTATCAATGGTTTCCGCGTCTTCGATGGGAGGAAAGGGGTGTATGTGTAAAATTGGCAATACCATAACCGTAAAAGTGAAGTTCAAAGAAAAATATATAAGAAGCATAAGAGAAATTGTAAGGTGTTAGTAAAGACTCTGGAAGGTATACGATGATAATCTAAGTTTATGAACATAGTAAACTGTATTTCTAGGTCGTACATGCGTGCAATTCCGATGTTAAAACTGCGCTGAGTCAACATTTTGACGCAGATCTACAGTGGTAAAATCGGTTCCCCAATCAAATAATGCCAAAGTTGCTTTAAACTATCATATTTTAAGACTTAATGTTTAATTCTGACATGGATTGTCCCAACAAAACTTAAATATAGACTAAAATCTAAAATCGTTTTTCATTTTGCCAA
This sequence comes from Potamilus streckersoni, assembly GCA_016746295.1. Classification (NCBI taxonomy): domain Eukaryota; kingdom Metazoa; phylum Mollusca; class Bivalvia; order Unionida; family Unionidae; genus Potamilus; species Potamilus streckersoni. Next base: position 1,827,302 of record JAEAOA010001076.1, on the reverse strand, counting down.
TTCTTTGTAGAATGAGGTTAAAGCAAGAAAACGGATTTCTGCAGTAGTCTTGCAGACAGGAGCTTATGGTAGCCGTTTCTAAAGAAGCTAGAGCGCCAGCCGAGGGGAGAGGGTGGCGGATTGGGATTTAGGGCTCAAATCTTTCGAGGTAAAACAGTTCACTTTCTGGGGGAAAAAATAATCTAAAACGGAACCCGGTAAGAAAAAAAATCCCCAATCTTTGATCAGGAGCTGATACGTTTGCATTTATCACTACAGTCACATGGTATCAGCACACACACACACACACACACACACACACACACACACACACACACACACACACACACACACACACACATCAGTTGGATAATTAAAATAAAAATAGAATTTTTAAAATTTAAAAACATATATCACTCAAAAGAGGAAATTTTCTTGATGTCATATTCAACATTCCCCATCAATCCCTAGCAAATATATTAGCACCATAGCACCTTAAACAAAATAACGAACATTGACGAAAGCAATCAAGAGGTGATAATTGTAAGGATGACAATCTATTGATACAGATCAACATTATTACACGTTTTCAGCCAATAGTCCATGCAAAAAATGGAACAGGAAAAGATTTTTTTCCGACGCTGGTGAAAGGAAAATGATGAAAGAAAGGCGTAAACCATCTATAGTAAACGCGTCTCTCTCTCTCTCTCTCTCTCTCTCTCTCTCTCTCTCTCTCTCTCTCTCTCTCTCTCTCTCTCTCTCTCTCTCTCTCTCTCTCTCTCTCTCTCTCTCTCTCTCTCTCTCTCTCTCTCCCACAAGTACATTATCAATTCATTCTCTATCTTAAAAATGTCATTAATGTATACGACCCCTCGCTATTACGAATTCCGACTATATCGAGCGCATGCCAGTGGTCTCACAATATACGTGTTAAGTTTTTTCCGCTATAACAGTTATCTCAATATAGAGCAGGGGTGCACAATACGTCGATAGCGATCAACCGGTCGATTGCGAAGGTAGTGTGAGTAGATCGCGTAGCATTTAAAAAATAGACGTCACCCTATATATGTTTTGTATTTTTGTGCTTGGTAGATCATTTTGGCTTGGTCATTTTGTAAGTAGATCGCATGCTGAAAAAGTATGTATGATTTGTATGGACTCGTTCTTTATTGTTATGGACTTGTATTGAAACACACAAAGTTACAGGAAATACAAGATGGCATTTCATGCGTTACATATGTGCTCAACACCGTAGGTATAATTTATCATTATAAAATTTAGGAGCGACTTTATATTTCTTTGAAGTAGGTTGCATGTTGATCAGACATGCATGGACTTTATTACAGTTAAGTAACAGTTCAAATCACGGGAACTCCACAATTTTATGTGATGAATTTAACGTTTAAAGCAATTTTAGGATTCAGATTCATTATCAACAAAGGAAAAGATCATAGGGAAAATATAAACTTTAAATATATGAACGCTTGAGTTAACGCAAGACGAGAGACAAAAATAATATTGATAGAAACCTACGTTCATGAACATTAAAACACATTAAAAAGTAATATTTATGTCAAATGAGCGTGATATACCGATATTAAAACAACGTTGATTGAACATTTTCAAGCAGAATTGGTTTAATAACAAAGAATATTGTGATGTGTCAAATTTTGAAAACTCTTAGAAGCTTTGGTTAAAGGAAGTGTATCAAAGTCAACTTAATTAAAGTAGAAAGGGCTAGAGATAGTTAGATGATTATTTTCATTTCATCTCTAAACGTCAAAAGGGAATTCGTTCTAGCCGACGTAACATGACCGAGTCAGATGCTATGGTACAAGAGAATGACATAAGACCCTTTCCTAAAATCAACGGGTTAAAGGGCGGCAGCTGGCTATAGATGATTGTTCAAAGTATTGTTAATTACGGCATGATTAGTTGTTTAGTTGTCTTGCCAATCCAAAACTTCTACGGAACAGGTTTAGGATACAGTCTATTCCGATTGGTTAATATGGATTTATGGGCGTAACTCTGTAAGAAATTAAAGGTTTTACTTTAGGAAAATTCTTTAGTCTTCAATCTTACTTGGAAAAAGAGTGGTCGAGACTCCGGGAAGAGCGTGTAAGACGTTATCTCATGATTTGGCAGTAAAGCGGGAGTTTTGTATTAGCGAGTAGGCAAACACTACATTTTAAATTCGTATAAAGTACGTTTTCATTATATAGTAAGGGGCCAGATAATTATCTCAGTTAGGAGACGGACTATACGTGAGGTTCGTGGAAACGAATAAAGAAACGACAAAAGGTACGCAATCTTAGTTTCCCGATTTTAATATATTATTTCCTTTGTTGATCTATTCGCAAATGTATTCCTGATATGATGTATGTATGTATGATTTCATTTTGCAGGATTTTAGTGAAATGCTAGTCACGGCATTTTATTCTTTGATTTTCTAATTATCAATTCATTTGGAGAATTGGCAAGATTGAATGCAATTAAAATTTCATTAGATTAGTTGATAAGATTGCATGTAATTGAATTTTAATACATAGGATTGATTAGGAATTTTCATAAATTAAGCTGAAGGAAGGATGGGTAATGTTTCGTAGGTTTATGGATTAACTCTGTCCAGTATGATATAATATGAAATGTATATCCCTATACTAGTTTGTAATATTTAATTGATCACTTAAGTGTATATCTATATGCTAGTTTGTAATATTTAATTGGTCGAGTAAACTGTTTTAGAATAGCTAGATCTGAGGGTCTAAGCCATATGTAACTTAACACTGCTAGATTGGTAGAGTAAGAAGGCAAGGAGGGGTTACATACGGGTTCACACGGCTGAGTAGAATTTAATTGTTCTCCCCTATCGTGACCCGAATTAAGGTCAGGACAAGCATTGACCGTTTATGTAAACATAACAGTTAGGGAACAATGAATTACTGCGGCAGAATTTATGCCTTTTGTTTCTGAGCCGAATTAATGTAAAAAATATAGATATACTTGGGAATGTGATCTATTGTCTATTGCGAGACATTTTATTTATTGAAGGAAACAGCTTTCCTGGATTCACATGAGAAATCCCTGAACAATTATAGGACCAGAACAAGTTCTACGCAGAAATCTAAGTCCAGAGACGATTGTTAAGTCAGAGTTCGACGGACAAGAGTCGAAGACGAAACAGCTAGACAAAGATCGGCAGAGCAGGAACGAACGGAAGTCTTAATGTCCGCATAAAATAGGTGATGAAGTCTCTCATCGTTGCACTCAAAGGTCACATCTCATTGGCAATGAAGATAGTATATTAACGTGGAAAGTAATTTTACATTTAAAGAAATTTGTATTGTCTTTTTATTTGAGTACATGTTAGTACCATTTTCCTTCTTTTGTAACCAAGTCATTGATTTCTTTTCATTTTAAATTCTGTTGATAAACTGATTAAATTTTATATTTGTTCATTGAAAGGGGGTTCGTCGTGTTTATTTTATTCAATATACTTGTTCAGTGATCTGCATTCTTCTTTCTATCTATCCACACTGGGTAAACTACACCGCGGAGGTCATTCCCTAGCAACGAACCGTTTGCACGCCGCCAATTTGTCACAAATGTACTACAAGTTAAGTTACAAGTTACGTTACAAGTTACGTTATACTTAAGAGTGTTATTACCTATTTGTAATATCAGTAGAGTGGCGGTATCTTTATTTTTCTAAGCAGAATGGATCAAAAGCAAACTGAACAAAGCAAAACAAATTATTACAAAACAAAACTAAAAGTAAAACAAATACGTTTTTTAAAAGCACTGAAGGAGTGACAGGAAAGCTATCTAGAAAGTCGGTTTGGATTATGAGATTCATCATAACCCAAACTAGATACAAATTTACCTAAGCCTTGTTGATATAAAATATCAAAGTTTCTATTTGTTTGTGGCTCCAATATGTAGTTAACTTTGCACCTTGCGATTTAGGGTTTAATCCTCAGTTACAGCAGGTGCTAGTAGTCACCAATTGAAGGTATATTGATTTTATTTACGTTCCTATAATTGGGAAATGTTACAACTAAATGTTCATGTAAAATTAAAATTATGATTTTAACGTTAATAACTGTACTGTTTCTTAAACGTGCTGCATTTTCAGATACAACTTTATTATGCAATTTCGCTATTTATTGTCATAGGGGTTATATAAAAATCCCTTTCCGGTTTCTCAAAAGGAGCCCCCTAAATCTGGTTGTTTAGCATGATTTTTAAAATATTATTTGTTACACAAACTTCATCACAAGTAAAGACAGTTATTAAATGTCCACTTGATATGTCAGACACTGGCTTGATAATTCATTGAACAGGAGAAAACAGGGACCCAAAGAAAACAATCACAATTTGGTTAGTAACCTCTTATAATTTGCCAGATGCGGAAATTTGACCCAGAACACACACAGAGAGAGAGAGAGAGAGAGAGAGAGAGAGAGAGAGAGAGAGAGAGAGAGAGAGAGAGAGAGAGAGAGAGAGAGAGAGAGAGAGAGAGAGAGAGAGAGAGAGAATAAGAAGAAGAAGTTTTATCGCAGTGTTAGCATTCTTCATAATATGCAGAGAAGGGTACAGAAAAAACGTTTCATCCTTACCTTGCCTGAACTTTTGACTCCCTTCCAGAGACTGAAGTAGAGAACAATGAATGTCAGCAGGGTACAGAGGACTAGTTGCCACTGTGGTGACCCCAAGTCATCCACGCCTTTACTCAAATGTAGGTGTAACATACCACGTCTGCAAGCAGAAAGGAATCATAGGCTTTACATCTTAATGTTTAGATAGTATGCTCAAACGATAGGTCGAAATATATAACATGAAATGGAGATAAACTGGTGTGATTTGCAGACTGTGCGTAGATGTATCGACATGCTACGCGTGTATCACAATGACATTATCTGAATACTACGGAAGGCTGCATTACACTGATGTGATCTGCATATTGCATATGGCTGTCACTCTAATATGATCTTCATACTGTATGTGAATCTGTCACACTGATATGATCTGCATACTGAGAAAAGCTGTATCACACTGTGATCTGCATACTGCGAAAGGCAGTATAATACAGATATGATCTACATACTGCGGAAAGGCTGTATTAGACTGATGTGATCTGCTTACTGCACGTCGATGTATAACACAGATATGATCTGCATACTGCACGTCGATGCATCACATTGATATGATCTGCATACTGCACGTCGATGTATCACACTGATGTGATCTGCATACTGCACGTCGATGTATCATACTGATGTGATCTGCATACTGCACGTTGATGCATCACACTGATGTGATCTGCTTACTGCACGTCGATGTATCACACTGATGTGATCTGCATACTGCACGTCGATGTATCACACTGATGTGATCTACATACTGCACGTCGATGTACCACACTGATGTGATCTACATACTGCACGTCGATGCATCACACTGATATGATCTGCATACTGCACGTCGATGTATAACACTGATGTGATCTGCATACTGCACGTCGATGTATCACACTGACGTGATCTGCATCCTACATGTGGCTGTATCATACTAAATACAAATAGTCAAACATAAAAGACAGACAGACAAATTGTCAAGCAAATAGACGAACCTGCCAAAAACAAGTCGGATAGAGATAACTCACTTAAAGAAAATGTACATGAATTGAACATCAGAAAGTTGATTTGTAGCTACACAAATAACAAATCTAACACTCACACACACACACATACACACACACATATATATATATATATATATATATATATATATATATATATATATATATATATATATATATATATATATATATATATATATATATATATATATATATTCTAGCTGAAAGAGATTTTCGCTTCCTGTAGTTTAAATGCAACCTATATCAAACAGTAAATACATACAGGGATAACGTAGCGTCAGCATAATATGGGCTTTATAAACCTGATTGCAAGTTATGTTTTTAAAATATTTAGGAAAAATAAATTGGGACATAAACCCTTCCAAAAACTTACACATGCATACCTACCACGTAAAAGATAAAAAAGTAAGATATTACCATTTCCTTTGACAAAGATAGACAAACAGGCAGATCAACAGCTGCTGAGATTGACAGGCGAACAAAATGGAAGACATACTTACTCAAAGTATTCAAAAGTGGAAGATACATAATTTGACTGGTTTGCGGTAATGTTGACTTGCCCTTGGGATAGGGACCAACAATGTTCAGTATTCCATGAGTTGTTGCATCCACCCCAAGGCAGATTCAACGTGAAGGACGAAAACAGGTAGAAGAAGCTCCAGCCAATCACGACGTTATAGTAAAAAGCAACGATGTAGGCCATAAAACAAGATGCGTATCCAATGCCTAAAACAAAATAAACGAATTAACGCATTATGCAGATTTATTTTTATTGGAGCCTGGGGTAACAAAATTCAAATAAAGTAGAGTTACCTCTCTCTCTCTCTCTCTCTCTCTCTCTCTCTCTCTCTCTCTCTCTCTCTCTCTCTCTCTCTCTCTCTCTCTCTCTCTCTCTCTCTCTCTCATCTTAAAATTTACAATAATCGTTTAAGAGTAAACAAAGGGGCAGGCTGATGGTAACTTTCTTTCACGTCTTTTTAAACGATAAATATGGTGCAGATTCTTAAATAAAAATGACAGAAAATACTGATGATACTGGAAGTGGAGAATACACATACGCATACAACAAACAAACAAACAAGAATGCACGGATACATACATACATACATACATACATACATACATACATACATACATACATACATACATACATACATACATACATACATACATACATACATACATACATACATACATATATCAAGATATCAATTCTAAAAGAAAGAAACGAAAATATTAATTTGTGTACAACATATTGAAATCTCTAGTTATTGGAAGATAAAAACATCCAAATTTAAGATAGTGCTTTGATATTGATTTGGAGTGTAGGAGAAGCGTGCTCCAATCAATAATTCATATCCTGAATATAATAAGGACATTGAAATGAATTTAGATTAAGCATTTATTATTGTTCAGCTTTCACTTGGTAATGGAAAAAGCCTAATTAATAAGCCAGTTCAATAATTCAACAATCGGATAGAAGCGAAATAATGTTTTATCGCACCATTCAATCAATAAAACCTTATTAAATTGCGTTGTGATGTTGGGAACAAAGTAATTGATAATCACCATAGGGAATAATTAAATTAATTAGGTTTACAATGTGAATGACCACTGGAAGGTTATGGACATGATCCAAAAGGTCGTTACTTGGAAAAATACCGTCCATACACTCACACTCTACCCCCCCACTAAAACTTGATATAAAGTTAAAGCTGTCCTTGGAAAGCACGCAAGAACCACGCGTGATTTTTTTAGACGGACTTCTTTTGACCTTGGATGAAGCGCTGTTAATTGCCAGTTCCAGGATATAAAAATAGGTACTGGACTGGTTATTCTCAGTACGATTCCAGGCTCTAGAAGTATCATGTCTATTTCTTACAGGTAAGAAAATTATGCTTTATACTCGCTTTTGGAAGTTAAAAGATTTTATAGTGAGTTGTGGTATTCTTCTGAATTATTTTTATTTCATTAATATAATGTAATAGTGAATTCTCTTTTCTACTATGAAATATTTTACTGATTTAATATTTTACTAAATTGATGTTCATTGTATTTATAATATAATATTATTGAGTTCCCTTCTTCCACAATCATAATGTAATGAAATATTTTACAGCTTCGCTGTTCATTAGTATTTGTTTGAAATAATTACTAGCTTCATGTTATAATTTAATTGAGAATAAATATATATTCTTTAAATAATAAGTATAACATTCACAGATCTTTTTCAGGTCTTTACCTTACAATAAATAAAATAAAATACATTTAGTACAGTTATTGAATTTTAGGCTCTTTAAATATTTAAATCACTTGTATTCAAAAATACAGAAAAATGAATGGACAAATGAAATACTAGATTGTGGAAGAACTATTTAATAAGTATTGTAATATGTATTGTATGTATTTTCAACATAAATAAATTTACATGTTGTATCTTTAGAATATATATATGTCAATAAAGTGCGATTCCAGGCTCTAGAAGTATTATGTCTATTTCTTACAGCGATCCCACCTCTTCGCAGCCAAGCATTCCCCACAAAAAGATGTAACCGTATCTACACCATTATAAGTGACACCTTATTCTTATGAATGCTGAACTTCCTGCCTTCTCGTAACTAGACACGAGAAGAAGGTTATGATAGAAACGTCTAAAACAACAACGCCAGAAATTCTTATCATAATATAGTGGCGGAAACTCAAATCCAATTCAACCCAATCTTTTCTATCATAATACATACATACATACATACATACATACATACATACATACATACATACATACATACATACATACATACATACATACATACATACATACATACATACATACATACATACATACATACATACATACATATATCCATACATACATACATGCATGCATGCATACATACATACATACATACATACATACATACATACATACATACATACATACATACATACATACATACATACATACATACATACATACATACATACATACATACATACATAATTACTTGCATACATCCATGCACGCACGCACGCACACATGCACGCACGCACATACATACATACATACATACATACATACATACATACATACATACATACATACATACATACATACATACATACATACATATATACATACATACATAATAATTACTTGCATGCATGCATGCACGCACGCACGCACGTACACACACGCACGTATACATACATACATACATACATACCTACATACATACATACATACATACATACATACATACATACATACATACATACATACATACATACATACATACATACATACATACATACATACTACCTTTACATATGGGTACGATTTTCCAGACTGTAATTGGTCCCTCTCTATGAAACTGACCCAAAGACATCTCCATGAAGAATATAGGCAGAGCTCCCAGTATAAGGACGGTGAAGTAGGGAATGATGAAAGCGCCTGATACAAAGAAATAACACGATGTATGGTCAATGACTGAAGTTACATCTGTACAAACCACAAACATGCAAATATTATAACGTTTTCGTCGATTTGATGAAGAAATTGAGTTCCATTAAATTTCGCCTAAAGTATAGACCATGATGCAGGCAATATACATTTTACAGAAATCGATTGTTTAAAGAAATTGTAAAGGAACAAATCTGCTGCATTAACGTAGCCAAGAAATAAATGTCATCAGTTAAATTGCAAAAAAAGTTTCACATCAGATAGAGTTTGGACGAGATCAATGGTCGTGATCTTGCTATTATACCTTTAACAAAGCGCCTTTAATAATGTCTATCACGATAATTTTCATGGAAATATTGCTGCAATCAAAACAGTAAATGATCTTATTTGTTCGTTTGCTGAGGGTGTAAGAAGTTTTGTCATTTGTTTAATGTCTATTTCTCATCATTGATACTGTGAGCAAAAGCCAATAATGTGAACTGGCTTCAAGGTAAGAAGCCACCAATCACTCGTTTGAAAATAATATTGATTAGAATTTCACTAAAAATGTTTGATAATCTATTATTTTATATCCGTGTTGTCTCATCCGTTTAATCCTCAGTTGATGTACATCTTACATTTCTTTTTTTTTTAAGGCTACTCTTTATTGTTCAGTAAATTTTCTTTACCTCCACCATTTCTGTAACACAGATATGGAAACCGCCAAACGTTAGAAAGATCCACCGCATAGCCAATAACAGCCAATAAAAAGTCTGCCTTATGTCCCCAGTCCTCTCTGATAGGTCTGTCAGAATCTGGGGACGCGTTACTGCCCTTTTCCAAGTCATCGCTTTGATCAGGCAACAAGGAATGATTGCCTTCTGCAATAATATCACTTGTCGGAAAACCAGGCGGTGTCTCGCTGCCATTTTTAAGGATTACTCCATTGGAAAAGTCCTTTCGGATATGGTTTAGTTGGTTGCTTCCTGTGTCCACAGAAAGTGAGTCAAATGGCTGCAGTTCCAGAATACTTTCTTTATCCGACATACTTTTCGAATTCGGATTCGTAGCTGACTTCTGAAGAAAAAAAAACAACGGAGGGAGAATTGAATAGATATGTGCAGTTATTTATATGTTATACCGGTAACTGTATTATAGACGTAAAACAAATTTGACTCAAAATTTATAAACAATTTCTTGTGTAGTAGCGGTACCACTTACACGTTTTTGACATAAAATCGTCAATTATCAAGCTCAACCGCCGTCTCAGCGTCTGAGAGTCTTTATTTTTGTGGTTAAACAGCAATATATTATAGCATCCTCACACCATCTCGTTTGTTTGTACCTCTCTACCGGTTTCAAAATAGAAGGCATCATGGATATAATAAATGCACAAAATTTTGTCATTTTTTTCATGGATATATACTTTCTAAACTAATTGTCACCAGAAGGTTCCAAAAACTGTCAACTCGTTTGGCGTTTTGAATCAAACAGGAGCTTCTTTAGCAACACTAACACGATATTTTGCATGGGACAGTCTTTGCTTTCAATCATCAGAGGTTCGCCGTCTTTGATAATCTCAATAATTCCTAAATTATGGAGTAAAGCTATTTGAATACTTGCATACAAGACAATAACTCTTCCTATTTATTTGTTAAATTTGTTTTAAAAATATTATAACTAGACGTTGTAAATAATGGACGCAGCGCCAAGCAGTCGACATCCTTTATAACCCTTTAGCAACAATCGGGTTAGAAATTATAAATCAGTTATCGAAATGCCTGCGGGTTTTGTTTTGTTTTTGTTTTGTTTTGTTTTGTTTTGTTTTGTTGCATTTTCTATATCATTGAAGCTTTTTGTTTTAAGTTCAGTAGAAACAAACGGGAAGGTTTGAGAATACTGTCGAATAATATATAAATGTCTACCACCCCTTATTTTATATCTTAAATTTCTATAATTTATAAAATAAAATAAAATGTAAAACTATGGATAAATTAATAACGAACTTAAATTAAACACCAAGCAAAACTAGAGCGAAATCTGTCAAAATTTATTAAACTAAGCAATACTATGTAATATAAGGATATAAAATATTTTATAAACATTGGCCAGAGTTAGCAAAATCATCACACAGTTCACACATCTGCACCCAGATGCACAAACTATTGTCAGAATGTAAACTAATGTTACCCGATGCACAAACTATTGTCAGAATGTAAACTAAAGTTACCCGATGCACAAACTATTGTCAGAATGTAAACTAATGTTACCCGATGCACAAACTATTGTCAGAATGTAAACTAAAGTTACCCGATGCACAAACTATTGTCAGAATGTAAACTAATGTTACGCGATGCACAAACTATTGTCAGAATGTAAACTAATGTTACCCGATGCACAAACTATTGTCAGAATGTAAACTAATGTTACCCGATGAAGAAGTTTTAATCGAGTACACAATATTACAAACACGAGTATAGATGCAAAACAGTTTCACAGTTTGAAATGATATTAATATATCGCCTAGAAGTTTCGAAAAAAAATTAAGGAAAAAACACTTGATCAATACTGCTCGAAAGGAACACAAAACTGTACATAATGTCTTTTGGACAACCTTCGCCATCTGATACGTTCAACGCTTACAAGTAATTACAGAAATGGAATAGACGGATTGTGGAAGAAACTGTATGCTAAAAGGAAATTAACAAAATGTTGACAAGTGATGAGAACCGAATGGGCCCACATTTTTCTAGGTTAATTCAAAGGACAAGGTCGTATTCAATATGTATTTTAATTGGCCAACTTCAAAAGGAAGTGCTTGTTAGTCTGCTTCTATTGTTCCTAATCACTGTTAGTATATCTCTGAGAAGTTACTAAAAATACATTAATAAAAAATATACTTGACCAATACTGGTCAGGAAAAGCATAATATTATGTCAGCTGATACGTTAAATGCTTACAGATGTAAAAATATGATTCTGGAAATGGAACAGATGAAGAGTGGATAAAAACGTATGCTTAGGAAATTAATAAATGTTAACAAGTGATGAAAGTTGAATTTTAGGTCAAGACGGATATTATTCGAATGAAAAAATTACAATAAAATGTCAGCAGTAATTTCAGATTTAAAAGTATAATAAATTATGCCTTTTGAAGATTTGTTTTTTTTTCTTCTGTTATTCAGGATATGGTCATGAAATTAGGCAGCACAGTGAACCATTGCGATCATATTTTAATCTACGAAAAAGTACTGCCATAAATATCGACTTGGAAAGAAGCTATTATAACAGTGAACCATTGCGATCATATTTTAATCTACGAAAAAGTACTGCCATAAATATCGACTTGGAAAGAAGCTATTATAACAGCGGTTAATAAGCAGGATGCAACATTTCTTCAAAACAGAGTCAAGTGAACATTACTAAACATTATATAAATGATAATGATGAAAATTATGGGCGATTTTTAATCACATCGGCTCAGTCCACTTACACTGATTTCTAAAAAAAGATAAAGATAATGCACCTAATAACCATTAGTTTATACTTATGGGTATAGTTGCATGAACTGCTAAAAATTAATTTTTAAATAGATTATTTTCTAAGAACAATTCTAGGAACCCTTGTTTCTTCTTATGACCATTTATTATCGAGAGAAAACCACAAGCACACTTGTAAGAACATGCTAATCAAAGTAAAATTAAGCAATATAGTATTATGACCCAACAGAGAAAAAAAAACTCTTTCCAGACTGAAAATAATAACCAGGTAGTTAGTTAACTCAAAGACTTATCACTATTTTTATACTTTTTTATTTTTTATTTAATTGCTCTATTTTTTATACGAGCCAATAACACGTGTTACTCAAATGCTGCTGCTGACCTTTCATAAAATTTGCTATTGATACAGCAAGAGTTACTGCAGTCATATCTATACCTGTAAAAACTGTAGTAATTTTTTTACGTCTTTTCTTTAAACAGTTGTTTTAACTTAACTCATAATGGTATACTTCATTAACTTTGGAATCAGTTATTAATATTTTCTCAAAAGTTGTTTTATAAATCTGATAAATGACCAACTATTTGTTATCTTCTATACTTTTCTAAGTTTGCAATATTTTTTGCAATGTAGCCTTGCTCTTTACATTTTTTGTATTGCTAATATCTTTTAGAATTCCCGCAGATTGTTTCTTGTGTATTCCAACGCCTCATTTCATTGACATTATGTTTTAATTTACTACATTCACATAAGGTCTTGATTCTCTTTCTTCTTGTAGATCACTTAATCTGTTAACATTTCCTTATTGAGAATAACGCTTTCTTCTGAATCTCTTTGAACATGTAGTTCATCAGTTTCAATTTTAAAATAGACCTTTCCTTTGCTATTATATTCATGTGTTTCTCTTACATCTGTCAAATTTGTAATAATAAATAAATTAGTATTGTCGCCTATTTGGAACTGCTGGTTCATCGGATTTAATGTCTGCGTATCTTTATTTTAAATAACATTTTATAATTTGGTGGCTTCACACATGTCTTTCTTCTGCCAAGCTCAGAGAATGTAATAAATCACATTAACTTCTTTTGTAGCCATAAAAGTGGCGCTCTACAGTTTCGTATTTGGCATAGAGTTATAATTTTAAAGAAAAATAATTTCCCCGTGTTTCCTTAATAGTTATACTGGCTATTTAAAAAAGACTTTGTATATCTTAGGTATTGTTCAAAGAACCTTTAATTCCCTTTATTTTGGTGTATGATTGATGGGTGTAATATGGGTTATAGAGTATACAGCTTGGCCTTACTCCAGATGAACATCTTTCAAATAAGTGCTAGCTCTACTTGCTCATTTTCACTTCCCGAACTTCAGAGGTAAATTGTAAGAAAAAGAGCCGATAACTTTTTTTTTTTACATTTTATGTCTTTGTAATTCATTCCTTGCACTTTTAGAAACTGGTTTTGTTTAGTTTGGCAAAATTCAATTTCCCTATTTTAATAGCTGCCAAGGATAGTGTACTTTAGACAAATTCAGGTTGATTTTTGAAGCACAAGGGAGCAGCCATTTTAGTTAGAAGTGTGCTAAGATCATTTAAAATTTCCAAAAGTACCATACCCAAAGAAATTTCAGCCACATTACATGAAAGTAGCATATAGGTATGCCAACATTCTCTCCACTGTGCATGTTTAAAATGCAAACAACTTCACCTTATATACATCACTCTTTCAAAAGTACATAATAACTGGTGAATGACACCAAAGCTAGGTGATAGCATTTTATTTGGATTACTCTTTTTTCTTATATATTTGCATTATTGTATTATTTAATTCATAGTATTATAATGTTCTTTCTCTGATGTTTAAATGGGTCTCATATTATCTTTATTTTAAGGATCATCAAAATCTCCTTTATAGCCAGGATTCTAAAATTCCATTCCGTCATCTTTTCATATTTTGCAATAGTTTAAGGAATAAAAAACAACATGTATAAAAGATAACGGGGGATGGGAATGGGGTGGAACACAAACGTGATTAGATGCAAAGCAATGAAACAGATTTAATACAGACAGGAATATAAATTAAACATAGGAAATGTCTCAAAGAGATAAGTGGTAAACATAGAACTTATAGGGATTTAGAAAAATGCAGGGGAAATGCAAAGTCAGCTAAAATATCCGTATCATTGTCAAATTAAGTAATGCTGTTAGTGATATATCTTCCCATTTATCACTTAAATGAATTACATACTTAAAATAAAATCTATTAAATTACAACAAGTTGAGAATAAACTGACATGAAGATCAAAGATCAAATAAAGAAACAAAACAAAATACAACCCAGCTCTTAGAACTGCTAAAACAAATAGACAACAGCATTACAAATTCAGTTGTTAAAAATTTATTTACCAGGAAAATAATTACTCTATCCATTGCTTTAAAGGCTCAAAGCTAATACTTTGTCGATGATTTAACAGAAAATAACCAAAATATATTTAAAACAAAAACAAACAAGTGTGGTTTAAAGCATGATCGATGAGAACTACCTACTATATATATATATATATATATATATATATATATATATATATATATATATATATATATATATATATATATATATATATATATATATTATTTAATTCAAACGATTAAATCGCTAAAAATTTAGACTTTACCATCTCTTACAGAATGTACTTACCACTTGAATATACAACGCCAGGAATCGAAGCGAATAAGATCTAAAACATAATATAATATGCAGATCGAAAGCTAGTGAATAATATCGGTCTTGGTACAATGAAATAAACATTCGTTAAACAAAAGGATAAAGCGGTTAAACAACGATTACACATGAGTTAGACAAAAGGAAAGGATACAACGATTAAGGGCAGATTATAATGTTATTGAGCAATAGGTTACAACAGAATCAGATGTTGCTGCTGTTGGGCTTAACGCCATTTTTCAGCACACGATAGGCTATTCATGGCGGCCAGTATTAATGGTAAAGGAAGAAACCGGGAAATCCGCGGAAAGAACCGCCGACCCACGAGAAGCTACTGGCAGGCTTTCTTACTTATCCACATTCGCCGAATCCTAGACTGTAACTCAGCAGACAGGTGAGATGGCAGTGATCCGTAACGGACAGCGCTTTAGACCACTCGGCCACTCGGGGCCCCTAACAGAATCGGATGTTTTCAAAACAGATTACAAAAATATACTATAAGTTCTAGTAAGAAATAAAAACATGTATTAGGCACATAGTAGCATTTTAAAATGAATTTAAAGCACAAAGTGCATTGCAATTAATACAACTAGTGATTACACTAAAAATAAGTTCAAGGCACTGCATGGAAAACTAGTAATTTGAAGAATGTTGCTTTATGATTTTTGCAATGTACCAGATCCGAAAGACCAAACTATTTCTTATTTTAGGGTACGTAAGTAAATTAACTCTTTAAAATTAAAATGGTTTTATGTGGGGAAAAAAATTGATATAAACGTTTTGTTGGCTATTTTTAAGGATATAAGTACACTTCAGATAGTAACTACTATTTATGTATTCACTACGTTCGGTTACTCTTCGACGAATATAAATAACATACAATAGATGTATTTTAGCAGTGTGCCATTCAAATAAAGAAGTCATTATTTACATTAGTTGTTAACTTAACCATTCGAATTTTTCATGATGGTTTTAGACGTAAAAAGGAAATGTGATGCTTTTATTCTAAAGCATAATAATTAATATTCTGTGTTGGTATCTTCTGTCGTCGTAAAATTGATATCACAATTTGTTTTCGATGCACTCACAAAATTCCTATAAAATTAATTCGTCTGTTTTTAAGGACGGTTTGTTTGTGTCGGATGTTTGTATAAATGTACATATAATACATAAAACAACTGGTTTAAAAAGGGAAGATAATCAAGGTTTTGTTGACCTTATCTAAGTTTTAAAAAAATTAGCAAATGTCTTAAATATTTCAAATACCAGACTAACATTCATTCTTGATGAACTTCACATTTACTTGCTCAGTATTTCTTGCCTCAATGTACATGTTTTAGGTATCTTTAAAAGGTAACGTTGGTCATTCGACCTTTCAGACTTTTGTTATTATCCTTCTTCTTTCCACATGTAAAATATTTTTTTTTGAAATGACATATATTGCTTTGTAATCATCTCTATCATGTACTTTACTGATGTTTCGTTCCATACTAGCTTGTGTACTTAAATTGACATTATGTTCCATGCTATCATGTGGACTTTAATTGAAGTCCTTTTATTTTTTGCAATCATGAGTACTTACTTTAATTGATGTGCTATTCCATTCTACGTATCACGTGTACTTAACTGATGTCATATTCCATTCTACCTATCGTAAGTATCTTAACTGATGTCCTATTCCATTCTACCTATCATGTGTACTTAACTGATACCTATTCCATTCTATCTATCATGAGTACCTTAACTGATGTCCTATTCTATTCTACCTATTGATATCCAATTCCATGCTACCTATCATGTGTACTTCAATTGATGTCCTATTCCATGCTACCTATCCTGTGTACTTTCATTGACGTCATATTCCAGGCTACTTTTTATGAACACTTTAACTAATGTTCTATTCTCTGCTACCTATTATGTGCATTTTAATTGATGTCCAATTCCATGCTACCTATTATAAACACTTTAAATGATGGTCTATTCCCTGCAACCTATCATGTGTACTTTAATTGATGTTGTAGTCCCTGCTACCTATCATGTGTACCTTAATTGATGTCCTATTCCATGCTACCTATCCTGTGTTGTACTTTAATTGATATCCTAGTCCATGCTACCTATCATGTGTACTTAAATTGATGTTCTATTCCATGATACCTATTATGAACACTTTAACTGATGGTCTATTCCCTGCTACCTTTCCTGTGTATTTTAATTGATGTTTTATTCCATTCTACCTATTATGAACACTTTAACTGATGGTCTATTCCCTGCTACCTATCATGTGTACTTTAATTGTTGATGTTCTCTTCCATTCTGCCTATCCTGTGTACTTTAATTGATATCCTATTCCATACTACCTATTATGAACAATTTAACTGATGGACTATTCCCTGCTACCTATCCTATGTACTTTAATTGATGTTCTATTCCATGCTACCTATCATGTGAACTTTAATTGACGTCATATTCCAGACTACCTATCATGTGTACTTTAATTGATGTCTTATTCCATGCTACCTATTATGAACCCTTTAACTGATGTTCTATTCTCTGCTACTCATTATGTATACTTTAATTGATGTTCTAGTCCCTGCTACCTATCACGTGTTGTACTTTAATTGATATCCAGGTCCATGCTACCTTTCATGTGTTCTTTAATTGATGTCCTATTCCATTCTACATATTATGAACACTTTAACTGATGTTCTATTCCCTGATACCTATCCTGTGTACTTTAACTGATTTTCTATTCCATGCTACCTATCTTGTGCACTGTAATAGATGTCCTATTCCATGCTACCTATCATGTATACTTTACTTGATATCCTATTCCATACTACCTATCATGTGTTCTTTAAATGATGTTCTATTTCATGCTACCTATCCTGTGTTGTACTTTAATTGATGTTCTATTCCATGCTACCTATTGTGTGTTGTACTTTAATAGATATCATATTCCATGCTACCTATCATGTGTACTTTAATTGATGTTCTATTCCATGCTGCCTATCATGTGTACTTTAATTAATGTTCTATTCCATGCTACCTATATTGTGTACTTTAATTGATGTCCTATTCCATTTTATTATGAATTTTTGATGGTATATTCCCTGCTACCTATCCTGTGCACTCTAACAGATGTTCTATTCCATGCTACCTATATTGTGTACTGTAATAGATGTCCTATTCCATGCTACCTATCATGTGTACTTTAATTGATATCCTATTCTATACTGCCTATTATGTGTTCTTTAAATGATGTTCTATTCCATGCTACCTATCCTGTGTTGTACGATAATTGATGTTCTATTCCATGCTACCTATCCTGTGTTTTACTTTAATAGATATCATATTCCATGCTACCTATCATGTGTACTTTAATTGATGTTCTATTCCATGCTACCTATATTCTGTACTTTAATTAATGTTCTATTATATGCTACTTATATTGTGTACTTTAATTGATGTACTATTCCATTTTTTTATGAATTTTTGATGGTATATTCCCTGCTACCTATCCTGCGTACTTTAACTGATGTTCTATTCCATGTAACCTATCTTGTGTACCGTAAAAGATGTCCTATTCCATGCTACCTGTCATGTGTACTTTAATTGATGTTCTATTCCATGCTACCTATCATGTGTACTTTAATTAATGTTCTATTCCCTGCTACCTATCCTGTGTACTTTAACTGATGTTCTATTCCATGCTACCTATCTTGTGCACTGTAATAGATGTCCTATTCCATGCTACCTATCATGTGTACTTTAATTGATGTTCTATTCCATGCTACCTATCATGTGTACTTTAATTAATGTTCTATTCCCTGCTACCTATCCTGTGTACTTTAACTGATGTTCTATTCCATGCTACCTATCTTGTGCACTGTAATAGATGTCCTATTCCATGCTACCTATCATGTGTACTTTAATTGATATCCAATTCCATACTACCTATCATGTGTTCTTTAAATGATTTTCTATTCCATGCTACCTTTCCTGTGTTGTACTTTAATTGATGTTCTATTCCATGCTACCTATCCTATGTTGTACTTTAATAGATATCATATTCCATGCTACCTATCATGTGTACTTTAATTGATGTTCTATTCCATGCTACCTATATTGTGTACTTTAATTGATGTCCTATTCCATTCTATTATCCATTTTTGATGGTATATTCTTTGCTACCTATCCTGCGTACTTTAACTGATGTTCTATTCCATGCTACCTATCTTGTGTACTGTAATATATGTCCTATTCCATGCTACCTATCATGTGTGATTCAATTGATGTTGTATTCCATGCTACCTATCATGTGTACTTTAATTAATCTTCTATTCAATGCTACCTATCCTGTGTTGTACTTTAATTGATATCCTAGTTCATGCTACCTATCATGTGTTCTTTAATTGATGTCCTATTCCATTCTATTATGAATTTTTGATGGTATATTCCCTGCTAACTATCCTGCGTACTTTAACTGATGTTCTATTCCATGCTACCTATCTTGTGTACTGTAATAGATGTCCTATTCAATGCTACCTATCATGTGTACTTTAATTGATGTTCTAGTCCATGCTACCTATCATGTGTACTTTAATTAATGTTCTATTCCATGCTACCTATCCTGTGCTTTTTAATTGATGTTCTATTCCATGCTACCTATCATGTGTACTTTAATTAATGTTCTATTCCCTGCTACCTATCCTGTGTACTTTAACTGTTGTACTATTCCATGCTACCTATCTTGTCGACTGTAATAGCTGTCCTATTCCATGCTACCTATCATGTGTACTTTAATTGATATCCTATTCCATACTACCTATCATGTGTTCTTTAAATGATTTTCTATTCCATGCTACCTTTCCTGTGTTGTACTTTAATTGATGTTCTATTCCATGCTACCTATCCTGTGTTGTACTTTAATAGATATCATATTCCATGCTACCTATCATGTGTACTTTAATTGATGTTCTATTCCATGCTACCTATCCTGTGTACTTTAACTGATGTTCTATTCCATGCTACCTATCTTGTGTACTGTAATAGATGTCCTATTCCATGCTACCTATCATGTGTACTTTAATTGATGTTCTATTCCATGCATCCTATCATGTGTACTTTAATTAATATTCTATTCCATGCTACCTATATTGTGTACTTTAATTGATGTCCTATTCCATTCTATTATGAATTTTTGATGGTATATTCTTTGCTACCTATCCTGCGTACTTTAACTGATGTTCTATTTTATGCTACCTATCTTGTGTACTGTAATATATGTCCTATTCCATGCTACCTATCATGTGTACTTTAATTGATGTTCTAGTCCCTGCTACCTATCATGTGTACCTTAATTGATGTCCTATTCCATGCTACCTATCCTGTGTTGTACTTTAATTGATATCCTAGATCATGCTCCCTATCATGTGTACTTAAATTGATGTTCTATTCCATGATACCTATTATGAACACTTTAACTGATGGTCTATTCCCTGCTACCTTTCCTGTGTACTTTAATTGATGTTTTATTCCATTCAACCTATTATGAACACTTTAACTGATGGTCTATTCCCTGCTACCTATCATGTGTACTTTAATTGTTGATGTTCTCTTCCATTCTGCCTATCCTGTGTAATTTAATTGATATCCTATTCCATGCTACCTATTATGAACAATTTAACTGATGGACTATTCCCTGCTACCTATCCTATGTACTTTAATTGATGTTCTATTCCATGCTACCTATCATGTGAACTTTAATTGACGTCATATTCCAGACTACCTATCATGTGTACTTTAATTGATGTCTTATTCCATGCTACCTATTATGAACCCTTTAACTGATGTTCTATTCTCTGCTACTCATTATGTATACTTTAATTGATGTTCTAGTCCCTGCTACCTATCACGTGTTGTACTTTAATTGATATCCAGGTCCATGCTACCTTTCATGTGTTCTTTAATTGATGTCCTATTCCATTCTACATATTATGAACACTTTAACTGATGTTCTATTCCCTGATACCTATCCTGTGTACTTTAACTGATTTTCTGTTCCATGCTACCTATCTTGTGCACTGTAATAGATGTCCTATTCCATGCTACCTATCATGTGTACTTTACTTGATATCCTATTCCATACTACCTATCATGTGTTCTTTAAATGATGTTCTATTCCATGCTACCTATCCTGTGTTGAACTTTAATTGATGTTCTATTCCATGCTACCTATCCTGTGTTGCACTTTAATTGATGTTCTATTCCATGCTACCTATCCTGTGTTGTACTTTAATAGATATCATATTCCATGCTACCTATCATGTGTACTTTAATTGATGTTCTATTCCATGCTGCCTATCATGTGTACTTTAATTAATGTTCTATTCCATGCTACCTATATTGTGTACTTTAATTGATGTCCTATTCCATTCTATTATGAATTTTTGATGGTATATTCCCTGCTACCTATCCTGTGCACTCTAACAGATGTTCTATTCCATGCTACCTATCTTGTGCACTGTAATAGATGTCCTATTCCATGCTACCTATCATGTGTACTTTAATTGATGTTCTATTCCATGCTACCTATCCTGTGTTTTACTTTAATAGATATCATATTCCATGCTACCTATCATGTGTACTTTAATTGATGTTCTATTCCATGCTACCTATATTGTGTACTTTAATTAATGTTCTATTTTATGCTACCTATATTGTGTACTTTAATTGATATCCTATTCCATTTTATTATGAATTTTTGATGGTATATTCCCTGCTACCTATCCTGCGTACTTTAACTGATGTTCTATTCCATGTAACCTATCTTGTGTACCGTAATAGATGTCCTATTCCATGCTACCTATCATGTGTACTTTAATTAATGTTCTATTCCCTGCTACCTATCCTGTGTACTTTAACTGATGTTCTATTCCATGCTACCTATCTTGTGCACTGTAATAGATGTCCTATTCCATGCTACCTCTCATGTGTACTTTAATTGATGTTCTATTCCATGCTACCTATCATGTGTACTTTAATTAATGTTCTATTCCCTGCTACCAATCCTGTGTACTTTAACTGATGTTCTATTCCATGCTACCTATCTTGTGCACTGTAATAGATGTCCTATTCCATGCTACCTATCATGTGTACTTTAATTGATATCCAATTCCATACTACCTATCATGTGTTCTTTAAATGATTTTCTATTCCATGCTACCTTTCCTGTGTTGTACTTTAATTGATGTTCTATGCCATGCTACCTATCCTATGTTGTACTTTAATAGATATCATATTCCATGCTACCTATCATGTGTACTTTAATTGATGTTCTATTCCATGCTACCTATATTGTGTACTTTAATTGATGTCCTATTCCATTCTATTATGCATTTTTGATGGTATATTCTTTGCTACCTATCCTGCGTACTTTAACTGATGTTCTATTCCATGCTACCTATCTTGTGTACTGTAATATATGTCCTATTCCATGCTACCTATCATGTGTGATTCAATTGATGTTGTATTCCATGCTACCTATCATGTGTACTTTAATTAATCTTCTATTCAATGCTACCTATCCTGTGTTGTACTTTAATTGATATCCTAGTTCATGCTACCTATCATGTGTTCTTTAATTGATGTCCTATTCCATTCTATTATGAATTTTTGATGGTATATTCCCTGCTAACTATCCTGCGTACTTTAACTGATGTTCTATTTCATGCTACCTATCTTGTGTACTGTAATAGATGTCCTATTCCATGCTACCTATCATGTGTACTTTAATTGATGTTCTAGTCCATGCTACCTATCATGTGTACTTTAATTAATGTTCTATTCCATGCTACCTATCCTGTGCTTTTTAATTGATGTTCTATTCCATGCTACCTATCATGTGTACTTTAATTAATGTTCTATTCCCTGCTACCTATCCTGTGTACTTTAACTGTTGTACTATTCCATGCTACCTATCTTGTCGACTGTAATAGCTGTCCTATTCCATGCTACCTATCATGTGTACTTTAATTGATATCCTATTCCATACTACCTATCATGTGTTCTTTAAATGATTTTCTATTCCATGCTACCTTTCCTGTGTTGTACTTTAATTGATGTTCTATTCCATGCTACCTATCCTGTGTTGTACTTTAATAGATATCATATTCCATGCTACCTATCATGTGTACTTTAATTGATGTTCTATTCCATGCTACCTATCCTGTGTACTTTAACTGATGTTCTATTCCATGCTACCTATCTTGTGTACTGTAATAGATGTCCTATTCCATGCTACCTATCATGTGTACTTTAATTGATGTTCTATTCCATGCATCCTATCATGTGTACTTTAATTAATATTCTATTCCATGCTACCTATATTGTGTACTTTAATTGATGTCCTATTCCATTCTATTATGAATTTTTGATGGTATATTCTTTGCTACCTATCCTGCGTACTTTAACTGATGTTCTATTCCATGCTACCTATCTTGTGTACTGTAATATATGTCCTATTCCATGCTACCTATCATGTGTACTTTAATTGATGTTCTAGTCCCTGCTACCTATCATGTGTACCTTAATTGATGTCCTATTCCATGCTACCTATCCTGTGTTGTACTTTAATTGATATCCTAGATCATGCTCCCTATCATGTGTACTTAAATTGATGTTCTATTCCATGATACCTATTATGAACACTTTAACTGATGGTCTATTCCCTGCTACCTTTCCTGTGTACTTTAATTGATGTTTTATTCCATTCAACCTATTATGAACACTTTAACTGATGGTCTATTCCCTGCTACCTATCATGTGTACTTTAATTGTTGATGTTCTCTTCCATTCTGCCTATCCTGTGTAATTTAATTGATATCCTATTCCATGCTACCTATTATGAACAATTTAACTGATGGACTATTCCCTGCTACCTATCCTATGTACTTTAATTGATGTTCTATTCCATGCTACCTATCATGTGAACTTTAATTGACGTCATATTCCAGACTACCTATCATGTGTACTTTAATTGATGTCTTATTCCATGCTACCTATTATGAACCCTTTAACTGATGTTCTATTCTCTGCTACTCATTATGTATACTTTAATTGATGTTCTAGTCCCTGCTACCTATCACGTGTTGTACTTTAATTGATATCCAGGTCCATGCTACCTTTCATGTGTTCTTTAATTGATGTCCTATTCCATTCTACATATTATGAACACTTTAACTGATGTTCTATTCCCTGATACCTATCCTGTGTACTTTAACTGATTTTCTGTTCCATGCTACCTATCTTGTGCACTGTAATAGATGTCCTATTCCATGCTACCTATCATGTGTACTTTACTTGATATCCTATTCCATACTACCTATCATGTGTTCTTTAAATGATGTTCTATTCCATGCTACCTATCCTGTGTTGAACTTTAATTGATGTTCTATTCCATGCTACCTATCCTGTGTTGTACTTTAATAGATATCATATTCCATGCTACCTATCATGTGTACTTTAATTGATGTTCTATTCCATGCTGCCTATCATGTGTACTTTAATTAATGTTCTATTCCATGCTACCTATATTGTGTACTTTAATTGATGTCCTATTCCATTCTATTATGAATTTTTGATGGTATATTCCCTGCTACCTATCCTGTGCACTCTAACAGATGTTCTATTCCATGCTACCTATCTTGTGCACTGTAATAGATGTCCTATTCCATGCTACCTATCATGTGTACTTTAATTGATGTTCTATTCCATGCTACCTATCATGTGTACTTTAATTAATGTTCTATTCCCTGCTACCTATCCTGTGTACTTTAACTGATGTTCTATTCCATGCTACCTATCTTGTGCACTGTAATAGATGTCCTATTCCATGCTACCTTTCATGTGTACTTTAATTGATGTTCTATTCCATGCTACCTATCCTGTGTTGTACGTTAATTGATGTTCTATTCCATGCTACCTATCCTGTGTTTTACTTTAATAGATATCATATTCCATGCTACCTATCATGTGTACTTTAATTGATGTTCTATTCCATGCTACCTATATTGTGTACTTTAATTAATGTTCTATTATATGCTACCTATATTGTGTACTTTAATTGATGTCCTATTCCATTTTATTATGAATTTTTGATGGTATATTCCCTGCTACCTATCCTGCGTACTTTAACTGATGTTCTCTTCCATGTAACCTATCTTGTGTACCGTAATAGATGTCCTATTCCATGCTACCTATCATGTGTACTTTAATTGATGTTCTAGTCCATGCTACCTATCATGTGTACTTTAATTAATGTTCTATTCCCTGCTACCTATCCTGTGTACTTTAACTGATGTTTTATTCCATGCTACCTATCTTGTGCACTGTAATAGATGTCCTATTCCATGCTACCTATCATGTGTACTTTAATTGATGTTCTATTCCATGCTACCTATCATGTGTACTTTAATTAATGTTCTATTCCCTGCTACATATCCTGTGTACTTTAACTGATGTCCTATTCCATGCTACCTATCATGTGTACTTTAATTGATATCCAATTCCATACTACCTATCATTTGTTCTTTAAATGATTTTCTATTCCATGCTACCTTTCCTGTGTTGTACTTTAATTGATGTTCTATTCCATGCTACCTATCCTGTGTTGCACTTTAATTGATGTTCTATTCCATGCTACCTCTCCTGTGTTGTACTTTAATAGATATCATATTCCATGCTACCTATCATGTGTACTTTAATTGATGTTCTATTCCATGCTACCTATATTCTGTACTTTAATTAATGTTCTATTCCATGCTACCTATATTGTGTACTTTAATTGATGTCCTATTCCATTCTATTATGAATTTTTGATGGTATATTCTTTGCTACCTATCCTGCGTACTTTAACTGATGTTCTATTCCATGCTACCTATCTTGTGTACTGTAATATATGTCCTATTCCATGCTACCTATCATGTGTGCTTCAATTGATGTTGTATTCCATGCTACCTATCATGTGTACTTTAATTAATCTTCTATTCCATGCTACCTATCCTGTGCTTTTTAATTGATGTTCTATTCCATGCTACCTATCATGTGTACTTTAATTAATGTTCTATTCCCTGCTACCTATCCTGTGTACTTTAACTGATGTTCTATTCCATGCTACCTATCTTGTCGACTGTAATAGCTGTCCTATTCCATGCTACCTATCATGTGTACTTTAATTGATATCCTATTCCATACTACCTATCATGTGTTCTTTAAATGATTTTCTATTCCATGCTACCTTTCCTGTGTTGTACTTTAATTGATGTTCTATTCCATGCTACCTATCCTGTGTTGTACTTTAATAGATATCATATTCCATGCTACCTATCATGTGTACTTTAATTGATGTTCTATTCCATGCTACCTATCCTGTGTACTTTAACTGATGTTCTATTCCATGCTACCTATCTTGTGTACTGTAATAGATGTCCTATTCCATGCTACCTATCATGTGTACTTTAATTGATGTTCTATTCCATGCATCCTATCATGTGTACTTTAATTAATATTCTATTCCATGCTACCTATATTGTGTACTTTAATTGATGTCCTATTCCATTCTATTATGAATTTTTGATGGTATATTCTTTGCTACCTATCCTGCGTACTTTAACTGATGTTCTATTTTATGCTACCTATCTTGTGTACTGTAATATATGTCCTATTCCATGCTACCTATCATGTGTACTTTAATTGATGTTCTAGTCCCTGCTACCTATCATGTGTACCTTAATTGATGTCCTATTCCATGCTACCTATCCTGTGTTGTACTTTAATTGATATCCTAGATCATGCTCCCTATCATGTGTACTTAAATTGATGTTCTATTCCATGATACCTATTATGAACACTTTTACTGATGGTCTATTCCCTGCTACCTTTCCTGTGTACTTTAATTGATGTTTTATTCCATTCAACCTATTATGAACACTTTAACTGATGGTCTATTCCCTGCTACCTATCATGTGTACTTTAATTGTTGATGTTCTCTTCCATTCTGCCTATCCTGTGTAATTTAATTGATATCCTATTCCATGCTACCTATTATGAACAATTTAACTGATGGACTATTCCCTGCTACCTATCCTATGTACTTTAATTGATGTTCTATTCCATGCTACCTATCATGTGAACTTTAATTGACGTCATATTCCAGACTACCTATCATGTGTACTTTAATTGATGTCTTATTCCATGCTACCTATTATGAACCCTTTAACTGATGTTCTATTCTCTGCTACTCATTATGTATACTTTAATTGATGTTCTAGTCCCTGCTACCTATCACGTGTTGTACTTTAATTGATATCCAGGTCCATGCTACCTTTCATGTGTTCTTTAATTGATGTCCTATTCCATTCTACATATTATGAACACTTTAACTGATGTTCTATTCCCTGATACCTATCCTGTGTACTTTAACTGATTTTCTGTTCCATGCTACCTATCTTGTGCACTGTAATAGATGTCCTATTCCATGCTACCTATCATGTGTACTTTACTTGATATCCTATTCCATACTACCTATCATGTGTTCTATTCCATGTAACCTATCTTGTGTACCGTAAAAGATGTCCTATTCCATGCTACCTGTCATGTGTACTTTAATTGATGTTCTATTCCATGCTACCTATCATGTGTACTTTAATTAATGTTCTATTCCCTGCTACCTATCCTGTGTACTTTAACTGATGTTCTATTCCATGCTACCTATCTTGTGCACTGTAATAGATGTCCTATTCCATGCTACCTATCATGTGTACTTTAATTGATGTTCTATTCCATGCTACCTATCATGTGTACTTTAATTAATGTTCTATTCCCTGCTACCTATCCTGTGTACTTTAACTGATGTTCTATTCCATGCTACCTATCTTGTGCACTGTAATAGATGTCCTATTCCATGCTACCTGTCATGTGTACTTTAATTGATGTTCTATTCCATGCTACCTATCCTGTGTTGTACGTTAATTGATGTTCTATTCCATGCTACCTATCCTGTGTTTTACTTTAATAGATATCATATTCCATGCTACCTATCATGTGTACTTTAATTGATGTTCTATTCCATGCTACCTATATTGTGTACTTTAATTAATGTTCTATTATATGCTACCTATATTGTGTACTTTAATTGATGTCCTATTCCATTTTATTATGAATTTTTGATGGTATATTCCCTGCTACCTATCCTGCGTACTTTAACTGATGTTCTATTCCATGTAACCTATCTTGTGTACCGTAATAGATGTCCTATTCCATGCTACCTATCATGTGTACTTTAATTAATGTTCTATTCCCTGCTACCTATCCTGTGTACTTTAACTGATGTTCTATTCCATGCTACCTATCTTGTGCACTGTAATAGATGTCCTATTCCATGCTACCTATCATGTGTACTTTAATTGATGTTCTATTCCATGCTACCTATCATGTGTACTTTAATTAATGTTCTATTCCCTGCTACCTATCCTGTGTACTTTAACTGATGTTCTATTCCATGCTACCTATCTTGTGCACTGTAATAGATGTCCTATTCCATGCTACCTATCATGTGTACTTTAATTGATATCCAATTCCATACTACCTATCATGTGTTCTTTAAATGATTTTCTATTCCATGCTACCTTTCCTGTGTTGTACTTTAATTGATGTTCTATTCCATGCTACCTATCCTATGTTGTACTTTAATAGATATCATATTCCATGCTACCTATCATGTGTACTTTAATTGATGTTCTATTCCATGCTACCTATATTGTGTACTTTAATTGATGTCCTATTCCATTCTATTATGCATTTTTGATGGTATATTCTTTGCTACCTATCCTGCGTACTTTAACTGATGTTCTATTCCATGCTACCTATCTTGTGTACTGTAATATATGTCCTATTCCATGCTACCTATCATGTGTGATTCAATTGATGTTGTATTCCATGCTACCTATCATGTGTACTTTAATTAATCTTCTATTCAATGCTACCTATCCTGTGTTGTACTTTAATTGATATCCTAGTTCATGCTACCTATCATGTGTTCTTTAATTGATGTCCTATTCCATTCTATTATGAATTTTTGATGGTATATTCCCTGCTAACTATCCTGCGTACTTTAACTGATGTTCTATTCCATGCTACCTATCTTGTGTACTGTAATAGATGTCCTATTCCATGCTACCTATCATGTGTACTTTAATTGATGTTCTAGTCCATGCTACCTATCATGTGTACTTTAATTAATGTTCTATTCCATGCTACCTATCCTGTGCTTTTTAATTGATGTTCTATTCCATGCTACCTATCATGTGTACTTTAATTAATGTTCTATTCCCTGCTACCTATCCTGTGTACTTTAACTGTTGTACTATTCCATGCTACCTATCTTGTCGACTGTAATAGCTGTCCTATTCCATGCTACCTATCATGTGTACTTTAATTGATATCCTATTCCATACTACCTATCATGTGTTCTTTAAATGATTTTCTATTCCATGCTACCTTTCCTGTGTTGTACTTTAATTGATGTTCTATTCCATGCTACCTATCCTGTGTTGTACTTTAATAGATATCATATTCCATGCTACCTATCATGTGTACTTTAATTGATGTTCTATTCCATGCTACCTATCCTGTGTACTTTAACTGATGTTCTATTCCATGCTACCTATCTTGTGTACTGTAATAGATGTCCTATTCCATGCTACCTATCATGTGTACTTTAATTGATGTTCTATTCCATGCATCCTATCATGTGTACTTTAATTAATATTCTATTCCATGCTACCTATATTGTGTACTTTAATTGATGTCCTATTCCATTCTATTATGAATTTTTGATGGTATATTCTTTGCTACCTATCCTGCGTACCTTAACTGATGTTCTATTCCATGCTACCTATCTTGTGTACTGTAATATATGTCCTATTCCATGCTACCTATCATGTGTACTTTAATTGATGTTCTAGTCCCTGCTACCTATCATGTGTACCTTAATTGATGTCCTATTCCATGCTACCTATCCTGTGTTGTACTTTAATTGATATCCTAGATCATGCTCCCTATCATGTGTACTTAAATTGATGTTCTATTCCATGATACCTATTATGAACACTTTAACTGATGGTCTATTCCCTGCTACCTTTCCTGTGTACTTTAATTGATGTTTTATTCCATTCAACCTATTATGAACACTTTAACTGATGGTCTATTCCCTGCTACCTATCATGTGTACTTTAATTGTTGATGTTCTCTTCCATTCTGCCTATCCTGTGTAATTTAATTGATATCCTATTCCATGCTACCTATTATGAACAATTTAACTGATGGACTATTCCCTGCTACCTATCCTATGTACTTTAATTGATGTTCTATTCCATGCTACCTATCATGTGAACTTTAATTGACGTCATATTCCAGACTACCTATCATGTGTACTTTAATTGATGTCTTATTCCATGCTACCTATTATGAACCCTTTAACTGATGTTCTATTCTCTGCTACTCATTATGTATACTTTAATTGATGTTCTAGTCCCTGCTACCTATCACGTGTTGTACTTTAATTGATATCCAGGTCCATGCTACCTTTCATGTGTTCTTTAATTGATGTCCTATTCCATTCTACATATTATGAACACTTTAACTGATGTTCTATTCCCTGATACCTATCCTGTGTACTTTAACTGATTTTCTGTTCCATGCTACCTATCTTGTGCACTGTAATAGATGTCCTATTCCATGCTACCTATCATGTGTACTTTACTTGATATCCTATTCCATACTACCTATCATGTGTTCTTTAAATGATGTTCTATTCCATGCTACCTATCCTGTGTTGAACTTTAATTGATGTTCTATTCCATGCTACCTATCCTGTGTTGCACTTTAATTGATGTTCTATTCCATGCTACCTATCCTGTGTTGTACTTTAATAGATATCATATTCCATGCTACCTATCATGTGTACTTTAATTGATGTTCTATTCCATGCTGCCTATCATGTGTACTTTAATTAATGTTCTATTCCATGCTACCTATATTGTGTACTTTAATTGATGTCCTATTCCATTCTATTATGAATTTTTGATGGTATATTCCCTGCTACCTATCCTGTGCACTCTAACAGATGTTCTATTCCATGCTACCTATCTTGTGCACTGTAATAGATGTCCTATTCCATGCTACCTATCATGTGTACTTTAATTGATGTTCTATTCCATGCTACCTATCATGTGTACTTTAATTAATGTTCTATTCCCTGCTACCTATCCTGTGTACTTTAACTGATGTTCTATTCCATGCTACCTATCTTGTGCACTGTAATAGATGTCCTATTCCATGCTACCTTTCATGTGTACTTTAATTGATGTTCTATTCCATGCTACCTATCCTGTGTTGTACGTTAATTGATGTTCTATTCCATGCTACCTATCCTGTGTTTTACTTTAATAGATATCATATTCCATGCTACCTATCATGTGTACTTTAATTGATGTTCTATTCCATGCTACCTATATTGTGTACTTTAATTAATGTTCTATTATATGCTACCTATATTGTGTACTTTAATTGATGTCCTATTCCATTTTATTATGAATTTTTGATGGTATATTCCCTGCTACCTATCCTGCGTACTTTAACTGATGTTCTCTTCCATGTAACCTATCTTGTGTACCGTAATAGATGTCCTATTCCATGCTACCTATCATGTGTACTTTAATTGATGTTCTAGTCCATGCTACCTATCATGTGTACTTTAATTAATGTTCTATTCCCTGCTACCTATCCTGTGTACTTTAACTGATGTTTTATTCCATGCTACCTATCTTGTGCACTGTAATAGATGTCCTATTCCATGCTACCTATCATGTGTACTTTAATTGATGTTCTATTCCATGCTACCTATCATGTGTACTTTAATTAATGTTCTATTCCCTGCTACATATCCTGTGTACTTTAACTGATGTCCTATTCCATGCTACCTATCATGTGTACTTTAATTGATATCCAATTCCATACTACCTATCATTTGTTCTTTAAATGATTTTCTATTCCATGCTACCTTTCCTGTGTTGTACTTTAATTGATGTTCTATTCCATGCTACCTATCCTGTGTTGCACTTTAATTGATGTTCTATTCCATGCTACCTCTCCTGTGTTGTACTTTAATAGATATCATATTCCATGCTACCTATCATGTGTACTTTAATTGATGTTCTATTCCATGCTACCTATATTCTGTACTTTAATTAATGTTCTATTCCATGCTACCTATATTGTGTACTTTAATTGATGTCCTATTCCATTCTATTATGAATTTTTGATGGTATATTCTTTGCTACCTATCCTGCGTACTTTAACTGATGTTCTATTCCATGCTACCTATCTTGTGTACTGTAATATATGTCCTATTCCATGCTACCTATCATGTGTGCTTCAATTGATGTTGTATTCCATGCTACCTATCATGTGTACTTTAATTAATCTTCTATTCCATGCTACCTATCCTGTGCTTTTTAATTGATGTTCTATTCCATGCTACCTATCATGTGTACTTTAATTAATGTTCTATTCCCTGCTACCTATCCTGTGAACTTTAACTGATGTTCTATTCCATGCTACCTATCTTGTCGACTGTAATAGATGTCCTATTCCATGCTACCTATCATGTGTACTTTAATCGATATCCTATTCCATACTACCTATCATGTGTTCTTTAAATGATTTTCTATTCCATGCTACCTTTCCTGTGTTGTACTTTAATTGATGTTCTATTCCATGCTACCTATCCTGTGTTGTACTTTAATAGATATCATATTCCATGCTACCTATCATGTGTACTTTAATTGATGTTCTATTCCATGCTACCTATCATGTGTACTTTAATTAATGTTCTATTCCCTGCTACATATCCTGTGTACTTTAACTGATGTCCTATTCCATGCTACCTATCATGTGTACTTTAATTGATATCCAATTCCATACTACCTATCATTTGTTCTTTAAATGATTTTCTATTCCATGCTACCTTTCCTGTGTTGTACTTTAATTGATGTTCTATTCCATGCTACCTATCCTGTGTTGCACTTTAATTGATGTTCTATTCCATGCTACCTCTCCTGTGTTGTACTTTAATAGATATCATATTCCATGCTACCTATCATGTGTACTTTAATTGATGTTCTATTCCATGCTACCTATATTCTGTACTTTAATTAATGTTCTATTCCATGCTACCTATATTGTGTACTTTAATTGATGTCCTATTCCATTCTATTATGAATTTTTGATGGTATATTCTTTGCTACCTATCCTGCGTACTTTAACTGATGTTCTATTCCATGCTACCTATCTTGTGTACTGTAATATATGTCCTATTCCATGCTACCTATCATGTGTGCTTCAATTGATGTTGTATTCCATGCTACCTATCATGTGTACTTTAATTAATCTTCTATTCCATGCTACCTATCCTGTGCTTTTTAATTGATGTTCTATTCCATGCTACCTATCATGTGTACTTTAATTAATGTTCTATTCCCTGCTACCTATCCTGTGTACTTTAACTGATGTTCTATTCCATGCTACCTATCTTGTCGACTGTAATAGATGTCCTATTCCATGCTACCTATCATGTGTACTTTAATCGATATCCTATTCCATACTACCTATCATGTGTTCTTTAAATGATTTTCTATTCCATGCTACCTTTCCTGTGTTGTACTTTAATTGATGTTCTATTCCATGCTACCTATCCTGTGTTGTACTTTAATAGATATCATATTCCATGCTACCTATCATGTGTACTTTAATTGATATTCTATTCCATGCTACCTATATTGTGTACTTTAATTGATGTCCTATTCCATTCTACCTATCATGTGTACTTTAATTGATATCCAATTCCATACTACCTATCATGTGTTCTTTAAATGATTTTCTATTCCATGCTACCTTTCCTGTGTTGTACTTTAATTGATGTTCTATTCCATGCTACCTATCCTATGTTGTACTTTAATAGATATCATATTCCATGCTACCTATCATGTGTACTTTAATTAATGTTCTATTCCATGCTACCTATCCTGTGTACTTTAATTGATGTCCTATTCCATTCTATTATGAATTTTTGATGGTATATTCTTTGCTACCTATCCTGCGTACTTTAACTGATGTTCTATTCCATGCTACCTATCTTGTGTACTGTAATATATGTCCTATTCCATGCTACCTATCATGTGTGCTTCAATTGATGTTGTATTCCATGCTACCTATCATGTGTACTTTAATTAATCTTCTATTCCCTGCTACCTATCATGTGTATTTTAATTAATCTTCTATTCCATGCTACCTATCCTGTGTTGTACTTTAATTGATATCCTAGTTCATGCTACCTATCATGTGTTCTTTAATTGATGTCCTATTCCATTCTATTATGAATTTTTGATGGTATATTCCCTGCTAACTATCCTGCGTACTTTAACTGATGTTCTATTCCATGCTACCTATCTTGTGTACTGTAATAGATGTCCTATTCCATGCTACCTATCATGTGTACTTTAATTGATGTTCTAGTCCATGCTACCTATCATGTGTACTTTAATTAATGTTCTATTCCATGCTACCTATCCTGTGCTTTTTAATTGATGTTCTATTCCATGCTACCTATATTGTGTACTTTAATTGATGTTCTATTCCATTCTACCGATCATGAACACTTTAACTGATATTCTGTTGCATGCGCCTATCATGAGTAATTCGTACAACATGCCATAGTTAATGGTGATCTGTATAAAAGTTACACTTCTTTTTCTTTCTACACTATTGATTAACTTGATAACTTTATGAATAAAGCAGGTTTGATAATCCTTTCATTGTAATTTTTTTCACTGCTGATTTTAAACACTTTAACTAGTCAGTTTATGATGATGATAATGATAATGATAATGATGATGATAATGATTATCATTATTATTAATATTATTTTTCTTATCATCATCATCACCTCCACCACCACCACCACCACCACCACCACCACCATCATCATCATCATCATCATCATCATTATTATTATTATTATTATTATTATTATTATTATTATTATTGTTATTATGATTATTATTATTATTATTATTATCATCATCATCATCATTATTATTATTATTATTATTATTATCATTATTATTATTATTATTATTATTATTATTATTATCATTATTATTATTATTATTATTATTATTATTATTATTATTATTATTATTATTATTATTATTATCATTATTATTATTATTATTATTATTATTATTATTATTATTATTATTATTCTCATGGTGAATCAGGTATACTATGTATTAAATTCATATTAGCTACCACATGAATAAGACTGTTTTGTAATATAATCATAATAAAAAGCAATCAAATTCCTGTACATTTCCTGTGATATAATCATAATACATTTGTCTACATTATTGATTTGGTCATGCATTTGCTGCACTGTTCGAATGTGTTTCTTCATTTCATTGTTTTGGAAAAGAGAACTATTAGACTTTTCTCAGTAGTTTTGCCTCATTTATACTACAAACGTTATTTGTTTTGAACATGACGTCATCACACTATACGGTCAGTCGACCCGTTTATGCTATGATGTAACCTCATTAATTGCATCATATAATTCCTTGGTGCACGATACTACCTTGTGCACTGGACTTAACAACCTGGAACTACTTTCATCTTTACTATAATAAGCAGCTGCGAATGAATGCTGATAAAACTAAAGCTATCCTGATCACGGTGCAGACCTTATCATTTATATCTTTGATCTTAAGCAATAAATCTCAGCAATACCAACATTACATTTATACAGTTTGTACAAAACCAAGGTGTCACTCTTGACAGTACGCTATCATTATACCAGCATGTAAGAACCATTTGCAAGTCGGCATATCTGGAGATGAGACGCATTAGCTTCATCCGCAATCTTCCGGTTGATGCCACTAAAATTACTCGTATGTATCTTAGTACAATCAAGACTGAAATATTTTAAATCACTTCTATCTGGTTCGTCTCAGTATCTCCTACAGAAAATAGAAAATTCGAAAAGTTCAAATCATGGCCGCTCGGATTATCTTTTTGCGTATTAAGAACTGAGCACACAGTCCTCTGCTCTGTAACCATCACTGGCTACTCGTTAGGTCGCGCATTGATTAAAATCTTTTCACTATGTTACATTTCTTCAGTGCAATTTACCAATCTAACTTCACCCGTTTGTACACCCCATCATTAACTTACTCCCCTGTTCCAACACCTATATTCTTATTGTTCTCACTGTTAAAAGGAAGTCATAGGGAAAAATTTTTTTTTTTATTTTTTTTTTTTGCAGAAACAGGACCAAGCTATTTAGAACGAATTTCCCATAGACCTTAGCCACAAGGAAACTGTGATCTCATTCAAGAGTCGTCTCCAAACTCGCCTATTTCGACTACAAGAAAATTATTATTATTATTATTATTATTATTATTATTATTATTATTATTATTATTATTATTATTATTATTATTATTACGATCTTTACAGCCTGTGTTGTTATTGGATCTGTGTGTGAGAAATTAAGTATTGTCCATATGTTGTCATTGTTTTTTATTTACAGGTAATCAGCTAAATTTCAGAAGATAGTTATAACCCCCATGAACATTAGTGTAGATTAGAAATACAAACATTCTCCTGCGTTTATTGCTTAACAGAATGCTCGTAGTAATATTTGTCTAGG
The DNA here is from genome assembly GCA_016746295.1 of Potamilus streckersoni. Classification (NCBI taxonomy): domain Eukaryota; kingdom Metazoa; phylum Mollusca; class Bivalvia; order Unionida; family Unionidae; genus Potamilus; species Potamilus streckersoni. Next base: position 1,790,185 of record JAEAOA010001076.1, on the reverse strand, counting down.
TTGTGTACGTTTTCTACAACATTAGAAGAATAAAAAAAAAATCTTCATCGAAATTATTTAATTTCTGAGAATTCAAACCTTGTCCTCTGATCTTTCATGCAGGTAAAAGAACTGCTTTGCCGTATTCGTTAGACATATTAGTTGTTTCTTCAGTTCTTCTAGGTCTAATGATGTCTTATTCGTTCTTCATTTGCTTCATTTTGTAGTTGAAATATAATTTACTTCTTGTGAATGCTAAAGAAATAATGACTATTCCAGAATCAGAATTTCTGCTGTTCCAATGCTTTGTCATGGTAAATAATATCTTTTGGATTGGTACCTCTTTTTAATTTTAAAATGTTGGTACAGTACTTTAAAATAGTTTAAAATTAATGGTTCTCAGTCACACATACAAGGACATTCTGGCGCAAAATCGTCCGGTTTTGATCAAACTTGAAAAAGTGGTTAGATAGTCAGCCTTAGAAGTAAGAGGTCGCGGGTTCTAACCCTGGCCGAGTCGTACCAAACACTTGTATAAATGGTACTGAGATCTGTTTCGCTTGGCGCTCAGCATTAAGAGGTTAGTGTTAAGTCTGGTAGGTCTGGTGTCAGAATAATGTGACTGGGTGGGACATGATGCTACTTGTCTGCGGCATGATACCCCAATGCTAGACATCACTATATACTGCCACGCTTTAGAGATCGTAGCAATAAAACTAAAACTGTTAAGGCTACGTTAAAAATCCAAAATAGCACACACACACACATACGCACGCACACACACAAGCCTGAAACAGACATAATTATGAAGGATTAAAATGAGGATAGATTATCATGTTCGTTACACATCGCCGAAAATGCATGAAATACAAATGTACTTTCAACTTGTGCAGTTAGTCAGTTGACACTATCAGTTGTACATGACCGAATGATCGAAACGCGACTTTTATCCAAAATCAGCCTGTTGATATTTTCACAAGCGTTATGTGCTGAACCTTTCTAAACATTTCAAATATAGAGCGGGTTCAGTTTGTGGGGACAAAAAGGTGTGCTGGTTTTTCAAACCGCCATTATGCAGCATATTTAAATAAATATTAGAATACTACGCAAGAGCAGTTTTCATTTGACTGTTGATAATACTATGAGGTAAAATATCCCATATCTCTTCCAGACATACGCAATCTAACATTATAAAACAAACAAAAAAAAAAAAAAATACTAAAGCAGCATCAATCGAAACATCGCTCGGTCATTTCCTTTAAGTCAAATATATCTTCAGATTCCGTTGTAGGAACAAACATAAATTTGATGGAATTGGTGATTAGCCTCTGGTTTATGTTGCAACAGAAAAACACAGACATCATTACATTGTGACTTGTCTCCTTCTGCCGCCACGATGAGTCTTGTCAACAAAAAGTAGTTCCAACTAGAGTACTCAATAGCAGTGAAATTTCATGTCGACATGATAGAAAAGGCAGAAAGAGTTCAGATTGAACCACACCTTGTTCATCTCATTTTATCGTTTCAATTGGCAATTAAGTGGCACATTCAGCACCTGTTGACGTATTTATTGTTATAGCGGATGCTGCTCAGGAACTAAGCAATTAAAAATTGGACGGCAACGCACAAGAACGTTAAATGTTAAATTGAGTGCGTAAATATTGTATTACATGAGCATCTTCGACTGTAAATATTTTACTTTTGCATGATTTGGCATGATTCATCGAACGATAGAGCCCATATAACGTGTTTTTATGATGTTCTTTACCCACGGTTCATTCGGGAGTTTTCGATTAATTCTGGGGACCGAATTGAGTGACGTCCTTGGTGTCAAATTAAAATCTTGTACGATATGATTAAATGATCATAGTTGGGTATTTTCGTTGCGTAAATTGTGCCTAATTACTCACAAAGTAAATATAGTCCGAAAGACTTTATGTAAACTTTTTGAGTGATTAGGTAAAATTTACACATCGATAAACACCCAAACATGATCATTTAGTCCTTATAATTCCAATTTACTTCCTTTCTAACATCTATTTGCATATTTAATCAACAAGGCATTCACTTTTGTAATCGAGGTTGTTGTTTTTTTTTTTCTCACTAGCTTCTTAACTGCGATAGAATACATAGCCCGATCTTCGCTGACCAAGATTCGTCGATACTTTATACAGTAATATGGGGTAGAATGTCAAAACGGGTCATGCTAGGGATACATTGTTATAGTCATTATTTTAATATATAGAAATGGTTGTTGCGATTAAAGCAAGATATTCATTTTTTTCTCGAAAATTACGCTTGCGTATGACACCAGTTGTTGTAACAACGTTGTTGTTACTTTTTAAGCACTTCGATCTTTCAAAAGCAAAATCATGTTCATTTTTAGTGAGATCACTTGTTTGATATATGACACTGACCTTTGCTGTTGTCGAAGTGAAATGCAATAATTTCGGAAGATTGACTTGTAAAGCCTTCCACATGCTTTCGTAGGCAGAAGAGACAAGTGGTGGAGTGCAGGAAGTTCTGTGCAATTACATTGCTTTAACTTATAATGGTCCATTTCTGTTTGTTTTTTTTTTTTTGTTGTTGTTAGGGTGTAATTGGTTGATACAGATAAAACTTCACATCAAATGACGTTGAAATATCGAAACAAAAGTAGTCCGCAGAATTTGTGTAAAAAAAATTCCAGTTCATTATCACATGACCGTTTACATCCAATGAAATTGCAGAAAACGCGTTCAATTCATAAAAAAATTAAGATTATTGTGTCTTTTTTATAACGGAGGTCTACATTGTATATTGTGTAGCAGATAATGGTTTCAATGGACGAATATGATACTGGCACCAAACTGTACGCAGATGATGAGAAATTATGTTTGGTCTGCAGCTAGATGAACAAATTGACATAAGTTAACTTTCAAAATTTGATTTTTTTTTCTTGCTTTCAGTTATGTAGATTTAATAATTTTTCATCTTTTCTAAATGACAAATAGAACGTTTGAAAATAGTTTTCCATCTTTGAGTTCAAGAATGCTTTGATTCGTAAAGAAACGTTGCACATACAATCCTTGTCGTAATGTCACTGATGGTTATGCAACACATACTTGCTAGGATAGTTTGAAAAGATTCACTTCTTCGGTAAAGAGACCACAAAGACATTAGAATATAATAATCTTCATTGAGAACAATGAATTTATTTGTTTTTAAAATATAGTAGTAGTAGTAGTAGTAGTAGTAGTAGTAGTAGTAGTAACAACAACAACAACAACAATAATGATGATGATGATGATGATAATAATAATAATAATAATAATAATAATAATAATAATAATAATAATAATAATAATAATAATAATAATAATAATAATAATAATAATAATAATAATAATAGTAATAATAAATCTGTCAAGACCTTTTGTTCTTGACTGTCTCTTTAATACGAATCATTCTTTGCGATAATTCATCTTTAGTCGTGAAAAGCGAATCTAATTCAGAGAAAGAGAAACGTTTATATATATATATATATATATATATATATATATATAGTTTTAATTAATCTGTACTGTATGGTGTTTTAATTAACCTGTCATATATACTGTTATCATTGTGTCTTTTAGTACACGCTGCATTTTAAATATAAATAAAATTAGTTTATTGACAAATAAAGATAACTCGCATAGAACGACGCAACCGTTGGTTTTGTTGCACGAACGTATTTCATTTTACTGCGATAAACCATTACATAAGTATTTTGGAAGCAGTGTCTTTTAAAGGTGAAAACCGAGAGAGAAATGAGTGTCAGAGTGGATGGTATATGGAAATTGGTCTTCTGTTTACATCTGAAGTTCTGAAAGCTGACACTGAGAGACATTATTGGCTCTTGATACAAATAATTATAGCTGCTAACAAGCGTGGCACAACAATGACGTCACACCAAGAACGGTAACTCCACTTTTCTTTATTGAATCCGAGTTGTATTTTTCTAGCGGGGTAGGAATTGATATTTAAAACAGTATTTAAACTAATGTTTGATGTTTAATAAAACAAACGAATAGCTGGATGTGTTTAATGTAATATCTTTGATGATATTTTAGAACAAATTGGATACACTAATCTTTTAATGAATAGACAGAGAAAATCACTATTTTTATCAGCATTGTTTGATTTTGTGATTTTGGTGATCATGCTGATATTATGAATCTTGAACTGACTTGAAAAGACCATGTTGCAGAAGGCCTACTTCAAGTTTAAGCTTGGTCAAATGTTTGGAAGCCAACTAGACTATGACAACATACGGGTAAGACAGTTTTGTAATCATTTAATAATCAGTCTACACACAAGAGACATCACTCCTGTATATCAATCAGAAAGAACTCTCAATAATTCAGACTGGCAAAAACATACAAGTTACAATACTATGTACTTGTATTAAGTAATTCAGACTAGCGAAAACATACGACAAGTTACAATACTATGTACTTGCATTAAGTAATTCAGACTAGCAAAAACATACGACAAGTTACAATGCTATGTACTTGTGTTGACTATCGTTCCATGTAAAGTAATGAACACTGTAGTTGTGAGATAGTCAGTGGGCTGTTCCTTGGCTACCGCTACCTATATACGGATAATAATAAACATGGAAGAAAACCATATTACTGCAAACGATTCATATATTATGCATTGCCTTAAATATAGTATTTAGAAGGACAACCATTCTATTTAGTTTCTTTGAATAGTCTCGTACTATGCAAATCTGGGAGCAAAAGAAGACCAGCACGGGCCTTACCAACGCGGGGCCCAATTTGGATCATTTTGGCGGGGTCCCAAGAATTTATGCCCCCTACTCCCGTGTGGACGGCATTTGGAAATAAATTTTAAAGCAAGTTTTGTATGATATTGAACTTAAAAACTTTTTCCATAGCTTTAAATTACTTTCTCTCTAAAGATACAGTTTTAAAAATTACTAACACGCTAGGCCCTGTTAGTGCAGGGCCCGATCGGGCAAAATCGGTTCAATCGGCTTAAGGCCAGCCCTGATTAAGACAATTTTTACCAATGCATAAAGGGATAATTTTTTCAAGGACTGAATAAAAGACACATCTCAATGAGTAGTTTCGAAATGTTCAAATTCTGAATTGAAGCATATTATTGATATGAACAGCATGGTTTCTAACAACAATCAAATTTCTTTATTTTTCCATTTTAACACCTTGTTAAATATTTCTAACAATTGTTTAAAACAGCTAAATTGAACAAATAAAATCATAATATCTTTTTGCTGTGTATTCTTTAGTAAATACCTACTATGGGAAGGTAATTTCTTGATAAAAACGGAAGCAACCAAGGTGATACGAAAGATCAATCGCAAAAACTTTAGCATCTTTGGTTCGGCCCGAATATACTTCGGATGTATACGCCAGACTAATATCCCAATTTGGAGGGGGAATGGGGTACAAACCACTAAATTTTGACGCAACAATATAGCACGTAGCTACAATGTCTATTTTTAAAACGTCTATGGACTAAATAACAAAACAATTCAATATATTTAAGCTTTAAAATATGTTGTTAACTGAAGCAACTTTTCGTTATTTTAATTGGATAAATATCGTAGGGTTTGCAAAAACAGCGACTCAGTATTTTCTCGCTTGAGTCCGTTCTCCTTTAAGAAATAAATTTGAAATGGTGTTATTCAAAATGCTTGGTATGCTCTGATTGTCGCAAACTTTCTCTTTATTCATACGAACAGACGCTTGGTAGTTAACTGACGTGAAATTTTTCTAAGCAGGAATACCAGGTTCGATTCCCATTCTAGGCCTGGCCGGCAACCATTTTATTTCTTTTCCCAAGACACCGACTCTCCTCTAACAACAGAACTAATCAAAGTATTTTAGAAAAAAACCCACACTTTAAGGAATCTTTAGAGCAACAAAAGCATATAAGCAAACTACTTTTAAACAGCATTAGACGAACCAAACCGGATGTTATCAAGCGTCTTTGGTGCACTCCAGTAATCTCGGTTCTACATTTTCATCTGAATATAACCGACCAATTCAAATTGTCAAAAATGGTATGAGAAAAAGAAAACTTATCCAAAACTGACGTCACGACGGCGAAACCATCTAGCGTCAGAGTGAAAATAGTCGGAATTGTGGGGTCCATTCCAATGATTTTTTTTTTAATCCAAGGCCCATTTCTTTTTTCACCAAACGGATCTTAGCTTATATTAATTACATGGACATAAATACACTTCCGCATAGCAAAATCCGATTTGTCTCTGATGTGTGATTCCTTTCGCAAATGTTTTATCCCATAACACTTTTAATTACAATTAAACATTATTGTGTAAAATAATTAATATTTTAGACATAATAAATGTTGGAGGATATTAATAAAATTAGAAAAGTCGGCAATTAAAATTATAAATACAAAACTGTATTAGTATCACAAAAATTAGCTTCAAGTGTAGGTGCAATACCACGTACAGGCCCCCTGCCCCCACCAATTATATCAATTATTCAATGGCTACTCAACTTCTAGGCGACAAAAGGATGAATTAAATAATTAATACTAATAAACTAAGATTGAAAATATTTTACCTCAGTAATCCATGTCTAGCAATATTCCTCGCCACGCAGTGGAACTATACACAATGAAATGAGAGATTTGCATCGGATTTAAGATTCTAACTTTCCAACTTGATATGTAAATGTTGAGGAGCTTTGTAACGCCCAATGCCTAGCAAATCTTAATTGCATTATTACACTTGTGTTTGCGATGTCAACAGGCTTTTGTTAAACTGTAGACGTCCATGAAATCGACTTCTCTTTACGATGTTTAACATATGGCACTTGTTTGACAAATTACTTGAACAGGTCAAGCGAAAAGGATTAGGACCAGAAAGTCATCGATCGAATTTGTTCGTACTTAATACCCTAATTCTTTTTGAAACAGATGGAGATTTCTTGCGGTAAGAACCATAAATACTTTTTTTAATTAGATTGAGGTGATATACAACTTCGTTTTCCTTTCCTGCATAGATTATTTCCCTTAATTTAATATATTTTTTTAAAAAATCGTATACAAACAAGAGAAACAACTGTGTATTTTTAGGAAAAAGCTCCGTGTTTGTAGGTGTTAAAAAATTTGTTTTGTTATGGGGTTTAATGTCATTTTTCTACACAAGATAGGCTATACATGGCAGCCAGTAAAATGGTGGCCGAAGAACCCTAGAAAACTCCTGAAAGAACCACCCAGCCACGAGAAGTTCTGGCAAGCTTTTTCACATATCCATATTGGCCATGCTAAAGACTAGATCCCGCACAGAGTTGAGATTGTATTAATCCGTAACGGTGAGCGCTTTAGACCACTTTGCCACTCAGAGCCCCGTGTAAAAAAATGTGAAAAAATAACCTTGAAATTATTTGGTTTCAATCTCTTCAGGATGTAGGATATACTGAGTTGACATTAAGTAAGGAAACTGGTAAACTGTTTTCGTGACCCATGACTTGATCTTTATAAAAGCGTTTTATTTATTCAATTTATATAAAAATGAAAATTCTTGATTTAAAACCAGGTGGATAATTCACATTTTACTTCAGACAGATAATATTATGTTGTTTTATGTCTAACCATTATGATAGCATGTAGGCTGCACTGATTGTATTTGTTTTTTTAAAAAAATGATTTTCACACATTCTTAGAACTAATTACTTGTTTTAATTCATTCATAACGGTCTTCAGAGTCTCTACAATTGTATCACATGTGAAATGTATCTTTTTTTCATCTGAGACAAAGAAATCAGTAGATATATAATCCATACATTCGTATGTACATACGTACACATACATACATACATACATACATACATACATACATACATACATACATACATACATACATACATACATACATACATACATACATACATACATACATACATACATACATACATACATACATACATACATACATACATACATACATAAGACAGCGTTAATATTAATATAATATAACGTAAAATGACCAAACATAACATTCATAAGATAGCGTTAATATTAACATAACATAACATAACATAACATAACATAACATAACATAACATAACATAACATAACATAACATAACGTAACATAACATAACGTAAATGACATCGCTAAGCAGAGATAACCACGCCTACTCATCTGCATTGCATATAATATCAAATCATACTTGATGATGCTAAAACTTACTCCAGGTTAATTTTATCATTACATACTATGTATTACATGAAAATTTAAAAATAATATTCAAGTCATGACAATTTCAATTTGCATATAATATATGGTGGCAGTCAGTGATAATTTTAATTAACATATGATATAGAATGTCCAAATTTTGTGTGAGAATCGTGCAATAAGTTTTACTTCCTCATAATTGAATTGAACTTGTGACGTATTCTTGACCTCGATAACCAAACTTAACATCTGATAGAATTAACTGCATATTGATGATGTACCCAACTCTGTCGGAATAAATTGCATTTGATTGGCGTATCCATGTCAAAATCTTGAAAGAAAAAAAAATGCATTGTATATGGATAGCACAGCCCTGTTCAAATCTGGCAGAATTAACTGTATCCAAGTGATTTACCCATTTTGAAATCTGGCAAATTTGAACATGGGTACGTCACCCATGTACAATTAATCAATTGTATATAGGTGACTTACCGTTGCTAAAATCCGACAGATTTAACTGTATATGTGCGACCTACTCACGATCATATCTGACAAAATTAATTGTATGCTGTGACGTAAAAATGTTCAAACCTTGCTGAAATGACTGTATATAGGTGATGTGCAGATGTTGTGACTTAGAGAAACATCATATGAAACAGGACTTAAAAACATCAAAGTATCATTCCGATTGCAAATAGAACTATAGCTCAAAAGAAGAATTCACTTTACCAGAATCTAAAGAGTTAGAGTTCTTGTCAACATCTCACACATAGCTTTAATTATTGCCTTTTCTAAGCTCATAAAAGAAGCAGCTAGAAAAGACAACAAAAAAGTCCTGCACGTGTCGTTTGCCATGTTCTTAGCACTTAGGTTGTGCTTTAATATGCAAGGATTTCTTAACTGAAAGCTGCCATTCACATACTTTGATTTTCCTGGAAGATTCGTCCAAAACATTGAAAAAAATTCAACAAAAACACGATAACCATTTATAGCGATTATCGAAAATAATAAACTATTGCTTGGTCGAGTAAATTTTCCGTCCTCTTTTTAAATAGTTTAATTAATCCTCACCTCACACCACTGAAACAAAAATTTGTGGTTGTTTCATGCCAGGTGTAAAACGCCCCCTCCCCCCATTTGTTCATAAGCAGGATTTATTTCATTTGCCAGACAAATATACGCCGAGCAGGCTGGAGACAGCGAGACAGAGAAGAGACGTTACAGCTGTCGATAAAACCTTACAAAAAAGTACGTGTGTAGTTATTTGCTACTAATTTACTCTGAAGGTACCAAGAAAGGATACTACAGATTTGGCAAAAATTAGCAGCAGTTTCAAAACAGAGGTGTTTTACTGTTTATTTGGCAAATTTAGACTGACAAAATTGAGGGAATAGATATTTCCCATCCATGTGTGTGTGTTTGTGTGTGTGTGTGTGTGTGTGTGTGTGTGTGTGTGTGTGTGTGAGAGAGAGAGAGAGAGAGTGAGAGAGAGAGAGGTCCTGCTGCTATCTCTCCAATTTTCATCCGTTCAGATTTAATATAAATAATTACTCGTCAATCACTTTCAGATAAAACTAATTTTAACTCTATAGCTTAAATTTAAAATTTGAATATTGAATTTTGAAAGGGTAAACGTCACACATTTTAAGCTAGTCCGCAAAATTGCTGTACTTTCCTGGAGAAATAAATTTGATAATTCACTCTGAATTATCGATTTGTTTTTTTTTTTCCACTCAAGACCTTTATACAATGGATATCGATGACATTGTGCAAGATATTTCATCTGCTATGTTCTCCATCGCTTGGTGCAGTGGTAGCAAGATGGCTTGCCATGCAAAAGTATCATGTTTGAATCCTACTGTGAATACATATCGTCTTCAAACTATGTGCTTTCTGACAATGAATTAGGAAAGATAATTATGTTACTATATATATTTCCTGTACACAAAACACAGCAGAACATTAACACTAAACAGTAGGTATTGCCGTACGAAATATCATTCTTCAATCCATAATACACTTTTGGTAGCGAACACGTTTTGGCATCAAATAAAAATATTTGTTGTTCAGAGTAAACAACTGATCTAATTTATTTTATAGGTGAAAAAAGATCAAATATTTACATCTACTCGGTGAAATATATCTGTTATTCACTGGATACAATTTAATATCCTCCATTTATGTTTATTTGCCTTTAGCCCTAATCTGAATAAAATTTAGTTTTTGAGAAATCATTTATTTATAAAAGAAGCTATCTAAACGGAATATCCATGGATACTCAATACAGTATGTATTTTACTTTTGGTAGAATAAAATCATTTGACCTAGGCAAAAAAAGAAACAAGTTGCTCAAAACACTAAATATGATATCCAAGAGAAACAATTCTTCACTCCTACATGTCTGAAGGACGGGGGTGGGTGGGGTGGGTTTATGGTGGAGTGGATCTACAAATAAACAAGCAAATAAGATAAAAGAAAAAAGAAGAAAGAAAGAAGAAAAAAAAGGTCTTCAAACGTGTAAACTTAAACGTCTATTTTTACTGTAGTCGGTCCAGCTGAGAATGAAAACGTTTTGATTTAATTCCAGGAAAAGCAATGTAGTCTATCAACAAAAGAACTCGATGGAAGCAATATGACTTCACTAGTTCTGCTTAATCTTTCAATGAAAGAACTCGTTGCCAAGGCAATGTGATTTTCACCAGTCCTGTGTAATCTATCAATAGAAGAACTGATAGAAAGCAAGGTAATCTTCAACAGTCCTGTGTAATCTATCAATAGAAGAACTGATAGAAAGCAAGGTAATCTTCAACAGTCCTGTGTAATCTATCAATAGAAGAACTGATAGAAAGCAAGGTAATCTTCAACAGTCCTGTGTAATCTATCAATAGAAGAACTGATAGAAAGCAAGGTAATCTTCAACAGTCCTGTGTAATCTATCGATAGAAGAACTGATAAAAAGGAATGTAATTTTCATTAGTCCTGCGCAATCTATCAATGTAAGAACTTGTAGAAAACAATGTAATTCTCAATAGTCCACAGTGCTCTATTAATAGAAGAACTGATAGAAAGCAAGGTAATTTTCACCAGTCCCGTGTAATCTATCAATAGAAGAACTTGTAGAAAACAATGTAATTCTCAATGGTCCACAGTGATCTATCAATTGAAGAACTGATAGAAAGCAATGTAATTTTCACCAGTTCCGTGTAATCTATCAATAAAAGAACTGATAAAAGGCAATGCAATTTTCATTAGTAACGCGTAATCTATCAATATAAGAACTTGTAGAAAACAATATAATTCATATCAGTTCACAATGATCTATCAGTAGAAGAACTGATAGAAAGCAATGTAATTTTCACCAGTCCTGTGTAATTTATCAATAGAAGAACTAGAAAGCAACGTGATTATCAGTAGTCCTGTGTAATCTATCAATAGAAGAACTCATAGAAAGTAACGTGATTATCAGTAGTCCTGTGTAATCTATCAATAGAAGAACTCATATAAAGCAACGTGATTATCAGCAGTCCCGTGTAATCTATCAATAGAAGAACTCATAGAAAGCAATGTAATTTTCACCAGTCCTGTGTAATCCATCAATAGAAGAACTCATAGAAAGCAACGTGATTATCAGTAGTCCTTCGTAATATATGTTCTAACATCAAGGGTGAAGTGACCAGAATGAAAGTATTGCTTTTGCAAATTGCAACTTTCAATATGTGATGCAGGAAAGTTTATTAATTAAAACAATGGTTAATTGGTGCTCCTAGGTTTCGAAAGGTAACTACAAAATGATGCGTATACCATCGTTTAAAATGTTTAAGTCACTAAGACACCCAAGTTATAGAAGTCAGAAAATTGATATCTTCATTATTTGTAAAAAGTGTTTCGTTTCATAAAAAATAAAATGTTTGGTTCGTAGGGAGGCAGGGTAAGGTATTGTTTCCGGTGTAATTCAAAATCTCATACTCCTAGGTTTTGATTTCATTCTTACTTTATGAAGTTGTGTAATCTCAGAATTACTACTAATGTTAATATATAATTGTACATATTTTGTCTTTTTTCTCTTGTTAAGTGACGGGACTAGGGTGGAAGATAAGATTATAGGATTTGTTGCTAAACCTCACCTGCAACAACCTGAAGCAACGAGATCAATGACAACAACGCGAAAACTATGTTGCGCCATTTCATAATGCATGTGAGAGGGAATAAATGAAATAAATAAAGAAGATTACCACGTTAAAGCCAGATATGGGTCTAAACTAATCAAATATTTTCCAGAAAACATCATAAATCAAACCGCTGCCCAATCTTGATGTCCATAACATATAAATGACGTGTACATTTTTGAGGGTAGATTAAAAGAAATATTTCATTTGTGAAACGGAAATATTGTCGAATATATTTTCTTTCCAATATATGTCCTTCAATGCAAAAATCATCATTCTTCATTCGATGTGAATGCGATTAACGGCTACCTTACTACATAGATAGAAAGAAGTTCCGAAATTTTACAAAACCTTTTGGACAACGATTTATCACAAATTTATATTGTACATATGATGCTTTAAGTTGTGTATTTTGTCAAATTAAGGAATACATTTTTATGCGAAAATAAAGAGATTATTATTTTCAGTATCACATTCTTGCCCGTATTGATACAGTGAATATTGCGAACAACATTGTTGGGGTGGGGTGAGGTGGGGTGGGGTAGGGAACTATTGCAATATGGCAGAAAGTTCCGACAGGCTTTAGAATAACGTCATTAAACAACAAATTTTAATGAGGGTGAGTTCATTTCTAAGGATTTTGTCAGCTATCTGTTGATTGGTTTTGCAACAGTCGTGAATTTTTTGTATGATGGACGTGTATTTGATAGGAGACACAGCACTTTACTTTAGATTATCACATTAAGTTTGATTATCTCTTAATTTCAATTATCACATTAATTTAGATAATCACTTAATTTCGGTTTGCAATCGACACTAATTGATGCTTTATTTCTTCCTTTTTTTAAGACATTATTATAAATGCAAAGACAGTTAAAATTGTCACTCAAACAATTTTATTTTTGTATGTAATTTAGAGTTTTTCTAACAAATGTTGTTGAGTGTAACAGTTATAGGATTCTGAAATGGTGGCAAAGAATATTGAATATTGAAGATAACGCAAGTTCAGTCATTAAAAATTTACACGATTCATGTGCTAAACTAACTATAAAAAATTAAATACGTCAAACCTGATTTTGGTTGTCTGAGGTTTGTTTTACATATTCTTGACGACGCTTTTTCATTGATTTCATAACTGTGTATTAGAGGGTCAACAGTGTTGACACATTTAAAGATCTATTCATTCTACTAATGAGAGACATCTAGGAAGTGTGGGAGAGAGAAGGAAAAAAGAAGAAAAAAATGCCCAAATATGGAAATAAGTTCTGAATAACAAACGTGAAAACAAATATACTTACTCAACGGAAAAAGAAATTGTTCCAAAAGTGATACCGATACCGTGATGATAAAAGTGGTATCGCTACTGTGGCGATATAATTTTTCTGTTACTCCTATCTTTCAGTATCACATTATGAAACATACAATAAGAGCTTCATATCAATTTAGTTTCAATAGAATAAGTCATTCTAAAGTTTTTGAATGGTTTTACGGTTAATTGGAAATGCAAAGTTCAAAGTTACGTATGATACTATAATTCCATACAATTTTGCCAAATAAAGGCAATAAGGGATATGTTTAGAAATTACCTATTATTATTATTATTATTATTATTATTATTATTATTATTATTATTATTATTATTATTATTATTATTATTATTATAAACTAATATGTTAGACATTCTGAAACTATTAACTTGAGATATTTTACCTGTTGTCATTAGGTCTGTTTTTCAAAAAGATTTATCTCGCATCCCGATGTATATTAAACAAGTCTACATGTTAACGCTACAACGAAATATTCTGACTGTGGACTGTGAAGAAAATACATTTGTTCTCTCATTACTATATATAAAAAAATTAAATTGAAACAAGGATGGATGTTACAGTTATCATGCAATCGAGATTGTGTACAGAATATGATTTGAACGAAATTGAGCTTTCGTGTTTATCAGCAATGTTAAGAATGTTCTATCCTTAGACTGCGATACGACATAGTCCTGATATAAGAAGTAATTTAAGCACTAATTGCGCTATTTTAGCTTAACAAACATCATGACCTCTAAATTATCGATTTCAACAGCACAATTATTTTATTTATGAAGTATATGATGACTGAAAATTCCAGCGATAAAAATTTGGGAAACTTCTCCGGAAATGAACTAGCGAGTTGCAAATTTTGTAATGGTTGCAATAAGCAAATAAATTAATTAAATTAATTTATTGTCTACTTAAGTGTGAAAAATATAGACTTATTGGAGAAATAATTTTCGTAAAGTTTTCATTCCTATTTTTTCATGTGAAAAATATATCCTTTTATTTTCACCTGTGAATAATAAAATAACACATCATGTTGTGCGATGCCTGATTGTGCATGCCTACAAAAGTTGTACCTGCCACAACAAACACGAGTACTTTGTGAGCTAGAACAAAACAAAATAGAAACTACCTTACATTTCAGACATGGAAGTTAATATCTGGCTTGCAAAGGATGTGACGTCAAAGGTGTTTCTATACAGCGATCAAATAAGTGATGACGTCGTGCTATAGTTCTTTGTCAAAAACGTCGCCAAGTGCAGCCATTAATGTGTTAGACATCGCCGCTCTTAATTGCGATTGTTTTTGCAAGTGAAATAATGTTTTAATACAAATTGAGAAGTGTACAATAGAGAGCATGGGTGATAATATTTCTGCAAGAGAAAGTTTCCATTTTTGGAGAGCGAAGGAGATGGAGTATCTGGAAAAATTGGGCCCGCCTCGTAAAACGGCGTTAGTAAAATCACCGTCCAACGGAGATATGGGTATGGAACTGCTGTTACCAAACATAGATTACCCCACACAACTGCAAAGTCACACCCCGAGTTCTGCTACATGTAATTTAACTCCGCTTAGTATTGGAGAAGGAGACAACTGCGGTGTGGTCACCATAAACCCCGTTGTAAAATTAATTTGGACTGGAATCACATTTCTTGTCATCTGCTTACTGGTCTTAATGCTCATCATCGACTGGATATTTCCGGAGTTGTTTCTACACCAAAAATGCCATATTAACTGCACTGATTATTTCCTCTCCAAGGATGTGTGGATTCGCTTGTTTGACTTGCTTCTTCCAACCACAGTGCCAATGGATGAATTTGAACTGTAACAACCTTGTCAACGCAGCTACAAAATGTATTTCTTAAATCTGTTGGAATACAATCTTGTTAAAACATTTACAGCTTATTTTTGCAATGTTATTGCATGAACATTACAACGATTTTGTGGTTCTTTCACTTTAGTCACAATGCTAAATCATTAATTCATAATTTATTTTAAATAATATTACTGAGGAGTTATAAATAGCTAATATTAATATTTTATGATGTTTGAATTTTTCTAGTGCTTATTTTGTACATTTGTAGTCTTTTTAAGAATATACTGCAATTAAAACGACTATTACTATTTACTGTCTTTCTCACGTTTTGTTTCATGAAACGCATGCCAGCATTTGCCCATACGCAGAGACAAAAAACATTTGTTGATCGCATAAATTTTGTGTAGAAAGAAAAAAATTAAACCATACTTTTTAAGCAAAATACTTTTTTTCCTGATTTTGATACCATCCCACTTTGGTTCGGATTCTAATTTTATTCTTTTTATAAAAACAATCACAACATTTTAATTGCAAAATTCAGAAAGGGAAGAAAAAACTTTTGCAAATAGTTCATATCCACACAAGTATTTTTTGACAGAATTCGTCATGGCAGATAACATACAAATGCCCTCTAACACAATATACAACGTACAAGAAGTTTTCTAACATTAGGAATAATCACATAAAAACACTTTTTAAAGCCAAACTATGTTTGTTTTATTCAGTCATTATATTTATTCAATATACAAGATTTAATTTTTTTACCTATCTCACCTGCAATAAATGAATGTTTTTACTTATCCTTCAATCACATGTTGGTACTTATAGTCCACAGCAGTTGTAATTTCCAATGCTTTGCTCTTAAACTACCTTTTAAAAACGTATTACATTCCTTTCCCACCCCCACCTCACCCCCACCCCACCCCCACCCCACCTTCATTTAGCTTTTCAACATGATGAACTTCTGGTAATTCTAAGTAAAAATATGCTTATCTTTCGTGATTTATATATATACCTGTGTATTTAAATAGATGTAAATTGCAAAATAAAATGTGAAAATGGAAAAGAAACCAGTAAATAAGATATAAAGTTCGGAACATTTTCTCAGAATAAAATTTTATTTACCTTTGTAACACACCTGAATTTAACACAATTAATGAAGGCATAATGGTGATTACTCTACAATACACCTGTATTTAACAAATTTCATAAAGGTAGCAAGGTGTTTACTCTACAACACACCTTTATTTATCACAATTCATAAATGCAGCACATTCATTATTCTACAATACACCTGAATTTAACCCAGTGAAAAAAGGTTGCGTGGTGATTACTCTACAACACTTCTGTATTTCATACAATCCATAAAAGCAGCGAGGAGGTTACTTTATAACACATGCCCATTTAATATAATTCATAACGTCAGCTTGGTAATTTCTTTGTAACACACGTATATTTAATGCAATTATAAAGGCAGGATGGTGATATCTTTGTAATACACGTATATTTAATGCAATTATAAAGGCAGGATGGTGATATCTTTGTAACACACGTATATTTAATGCAATTATAAAGGAAGGATGGTGATTTCTTTGTGACACACGTATATTTAATGCATTTATAAAGAAAGCTTGGTGATTTCATTGTAACACAAATTAATGCAATTGTAAAGGCAGCTTGGTGGTTACGTACGTCTACATTATTCGACTACATTATTTACTAGAGTAAAACAAACAGTATGGTCACTGCAAGAATATCTTTAAACTTATTAGAGAATGCAGCAGTCATTCGTATTCACTCTTTATAAACAATTCAAAAAATCTTAAAATATTTAAAAAGTAGTGTAAGTAGTAAACGATTTTGCACCTTCACCATTAAACTCAGGCTCGAGCGTGTGTGTGTGTGTATGTGTATGTGTGTGTGTGTGTGTGTTAGACAATACGCGCGAGCAAACTCACTTCTAGATAATGAAGTACCTCCATCCATGCATCCATCCGTACATTCATATATATATACATGGATACACAAATCCATCTATCCGTCCGTACGTTCGTCCGTCCGACTGTCCATACATACATACATGCATACATACATACATACATACATACATACATACATACATACATACATACATACATACATACATACATACATACATACATACATACATACATACATACATACATACATACATACATACATACATGCATACATAGTGGATATGTGAGAAAGTTTGCCAATAGCTTCTCGTGGGTCGGTGGTTTTTTCCGCAGACTTCCCGGTTTTTTCCTTCACCATTAGTACTGGCTGCCATGTATAGCCTATCGTGTGCTGAAAAATGGCGTTAAGCCCCACCGCAACAACATACATACATACATACATACATACATACATACATACATACATACATACATACATACATACATACATACATACATACATACATACATACATACATACATACATACATACATACATACATACATACATACATTCATGTTAAATCATTTATGCATACATGATGCATATAGTATATTATATTATGGACAATATGCTGCCGTTGCTTTAAATTATGAAAAAGATACGTCTTCCAACAATGTTACTTGAATTGATGTAATCAACATGCCATTTATTTCTAATTATTCTTATGTAATCCATTGTCTTTACGTTAAAAATCCAAAATCATACACACTCGCACGCACTCACGCACGCATGCATAAACACATACCTATCTACCAACCTACTCAATTGAGCTGAAAGAAAAGAGGAAAATAATGCTTTTGTAAACCGTAAAAAATTTCTTTTAGTCAAACCAGAGAGATGTTACATTTTTTGCAACACAAAAAGTGTTTTATTAGTGAATCAATATTTGGACAAAACTTGATTCATATTCATGGTACCGTCTACGTATGGTGACTATATTAAACTATATCCAGTATCTGGGGTACGTGAAACTTATTGTTAAATGACAAACCCAAAGCTGACTTGAAGGACAGACTAAAATCGATCGTATCGGTGAACTTTACTAACACTTGTGCTTTGATCTGGCATCTGTTGGAGATTGACATAATCTCCTAAAAGCATTTACAGAGATTTTGTAACTGTTAACAAATGGAACATAAATGTATATCTACTCTTATGTTGGTTTAAATCCTGTTTCAACTCTCTTAACAGTCAACACGAAAGGCCACTCCAACGTCGTGAGACTATAAAGTCATTTTGACATATTCTGTATTTTATAGTGTTTGGTATGGACTGAATATATGAAGTGCGCATCCCACCAAAATTCTCATCTCGTGCAAATTAACTTTGGAATGGCTTCATTTGTATACGTAGTAGTGTACTAACGTGGGAAGACGGGGCGGTTGCACCATGCGTCAGAGGTCTTGGGGCGCCAAAACACCAGACCCGAGAGGTCTCGGAGCGTCAAAACCCATCATCGCCATCATCATCGCTCCTGGCGCCATTTATCCTTAGTACGTCGTTGTGTATAAGCCAAGACCTTTTCTGTGAAAAGGAACTACATTTAAGTGATCGTACCTATTGCCCATACAAAAACAGAATTGCACCTAGAATCTTACCAAGTTAGGTCGGGAAGGGATGGTAGAGAATTAAAATGTTTCCTCCAATAGACAAACGTTTTCAAAAACAAATATCCTAGCTATCCTACCCTAAAACAAAAGACAGAACCTTGAAAGTAAAGCAAGCCAAACAAAAGTTTTGTAAACAAAATCTAATATTCTCAATAGATCATGAAGGGGATACATGATGTTTTGAAGTAAATAAGTGCATGAATAACACTAGACAATCAACTGTTAGCAACTACTAATAATGGTGAAATTGAAAATGACATTTGAATGATTCTCTTTCTCATATAAATAAAATTACCAAATTTATAAGAAATACAATGTGCCGTTCTTCTATACCAAAAAACACAAATTTTATCATAGACTCGAGTGAAGGATCGAACGAATTTGTACTCAGCAAACCTGCATCTGGTTGCTTCCGGTCCTTTCATAGTCAATGTTAGTGACAGGTCACAGTCGCCGTATTACTTTCTTTCTTCTATCTATCTCTCCAGTCTCTTCGGGTCATCAACCGTAACTTTGTTGTCTGCAGTCTTTTTCTCAGTAGATACACAAATACGCAACCAACGTTTTTTAGTCTCTGATCGAACAATAGTCTCCACTTTTGCTACGTCAGATATCGTCTTATCGTAATTCAGCAGAATTAAGGCCAATATAGGTCTGTTTACAGATGATACACACGACCCTATTTACCAGAAAAATTAATGTCTTACCTAGCAGATAGCCTCATTCCTAAACAAAACCATGACTTAAATTGCTATCTTTAATAAACAGTACTATGCCCTACGTAGCATTAAATTACTAACTAGACAAAGTTAGTCAGCATGCTCAGATTTCTTGATTAAAACTTTTCAAAACTTAATTACACAAATGAATTAATGGACTCAAAGTCACCCCTTCTCACAATTCATATTATACGTAATGCATGAAATCCGTAGGATGCATGAGTCCTATTACATACAAATGAGTAAATTGTATTAAATTTATATCAAAATAATATTTTAAGACATTCAGAACACATGAGAAATATAACATTCAAGACAAAGAATTCAAAAAATTAACTTCCGAACAAATACATACAACAAACATTCACAAACTTATATCAATGAATATATTATATGCGACTGAGACAAACCTTTTCGCTCTCAGAAATTTGTTTTCCTTTCTATTAAGTTGAATCTCACTTTCTGTTTACTCCGAGGTCCTTGGATAAGTTAAACCGGTAGAACACTTTTTATATCACCCGATTCAAGAACTTTACCTTCCGCAGAAAAATCTGGGCTAATTTCGCTAGAGAAATTACTTAAAACCTTGAATAACGTCTGGGAAACACACGCCAGTCATTTAATATAGTCAATCAGGATTAGCTTTATCTTACTAACACAAGTTTAACACGTCCATCGAAGTTATAATACTTCTGTCTGTTCCGTCTTTATTAATAACTATTTCTGGTCAACAATAATGAACCCTTTAAGATGTTCCCCGACTGACCCTTAAAGCGTTCGTTATAACAAATGTTCCAACCAGGGAAAATTATCTTGATTATATAATTAACCGGACAGAAAATAGATTATAGTCGATACTTCGTTTATTTCGAGTTATTACAAACTTGTTTGCAGAGGATTCTGATTTTAAGAAAGGTACAGTAGGTCACACATTTATTGGAATGGTGATGATCGCCCTAATAATACAGTTTTCAAAGATCGTTTTTTTTGGGGTAGTTTTCTTAAATATATTTAGACAACGCCAGTCATATTTAGTACCTTAATATATACATAAGTGTATACACAAAGACAATTTATGGCCTAACACTAAAATAGAGATGCCTGATTGTTTCTATTTGAATGAGTGGTAACACGTGTCAGAATAGGGCAAGGTGTTATTGCTGATAGTTTGAGTGAGGGATCGTGAGCGAACTTCTTCCGTAAGGTAATAGATTTACCAGCAAATGATCTTTCCCACGTTTTAATTGTTTACTTTTCGACATATGTAACATGTAATATTTATAAACTTACTTAGATCTTGGAGAAAGTAGACATAAGGCCGAAATAAAAAGATAGATTTTTCTAAACTATTGATTCTGTGTTAAGTGTGTGATCTTCGAAAACGACTGAAACAGAATGCTGTGATGGTATGTAAACGTGCCTGATTGATTGGTCACATCTGTGTACTTTTACAGATTCTTATAATTTATCGGTTGAGTTTATTATAATATCACAGTGAAATGCAAACCTTCTCGACAAATTCATCTAAGCAAAACATATAAATTGTTTTCTTCAGCAATTTTTTTGTGAGCAAAGTGACCAAGAAAGAAAGAATGACCTAAGAAGAAAAACAGACTGAACGATCAGAAAGATAGAGGCATATATAGAGATTGACCCATATATGTTGTGATTTGTTCAGCAAGATAGCTGTACTATATTTTTTCTTCAACTTACATAAAATTTTAAATTTCAGCTGTCATTAAACAAGTATCATGAACATATATTATTTTCTGACTTAGAACAGTTTAGATAAATTTTTAAAATTGAGTCTAAGAACAATTTTTGTAAAAGTTTAGTGAGAATCGCCTACTGATATATATATATATATATATATATATATATATATATATATATATATATATATATATATATATATATATATATATATATATATATATATATAAAACTGTCCATGAATCTTGAATTGCATAAGCCTGCAAAACATAAATCCATTTTGTTTTCAATGTTAAGAAGGAAACACGCCAAGAGAAACACGTGATCTTTCTTGTTTTGTGGGAGATAATCCACAAAAGGTTTGGAAACTCTTAGATTTTGTGATAACAGGGCTTATTGTAACTAATCTTGCCTATCTGGCTCAGAGCATTATTATTATTATTTTAAGAACCTACTATATTCAGAAGGTGTTGCTGATGATATAATTGAGAATGAACCTCTACTGGATCTACGTCATACATACTCTGGTATTCAAGATGAATCTCTATCAAAGATGAAGTTGTACACAGTATACTTAGACTCAGATCCGGACAGCCTTGTGGTCCAGATTGGACAGGAATTGACGTTTTTTGAAGTGTATTGTGCCGCTTATCACACCATTGCCAGTAGCATTTCTTTTCATATTTTTAATACTGGTATATTTCCTTGTTCAGGTGGACACGGTATTGATGTGGCCATTATGTAAATAGGACTCTTTATACAATACTAATAATGTTAATGGTATATCGTTGATTAAAGACATCTGTAAGAACTTTATCTCTATTTTAAACAAGTACTTATGCAAATGGAATGAACGTAATTGCATTATTGTTGAAACGAAATCTGTGTTTCGGCAGGGATATTCCGTTACTGATCACATATTCATTCTAAAATTTGTTATACATAACTATATATCCAAAGGAGAATGGGTTCGCAGTTTATATGGAGATTTTTCTAAAGTTTTGGAGAAGATGGAACACATTAAACCTACCCTCGAAAGGTAGCAATGGGAAATTTGTAACCATTTTAAATTCAATGTAATCAAACTTGCGACCATTTGTAAAGTCAGACAAAGCTTTTAAATAATAATTTAGCTGTAAACTGGGGACAACACAAGGTTGTTTTCAAGCAAAACCTATTTTGTTTTTGTTTATTAACGATTTGATTCGGGTACCGAGAGACAATTGCGGAAAATTATTTTTATTTCAGAGAATGTCTCCAATCTCTTAGCACTCTTATTTACTGGTGATGTTGCTAATTGTGCCGATACAGTGATACCATTACAACAAACATTAGCTAATTGGGCCGATACAGCGATACCATTGCAACAACAGATACACATAATATAACGATTTTATAAAATTGGGCCGATTAAGCGATATGATTACAACAAGAGATGCGCATGGTAGAACGATTTTATAAAATTGGGCCGATACAGCAATACCATTAAAACAACAGATAAACATAGTAGAACGATTTTATAAAACTGGGCCGATGCATCGATACCATTATAACAACAGATACACATTAAGCTAATTGGGCTGATAAGCGATACAATTACAACAACAAATACACACAGAGCGCTTTTATACAATCCCAGGAATGGTAGCTAAGATTTATAAGACAAAATAATTGCAAAGGAGGACCTATTAAGGAACAATAACAAAATGGTTTGCAAATGCCTATTAAGGAACGATAACAAGTGGTTTGCGAATGTATCTTAAGGAACGATAACAAGTGGTTTGCAATCGGGGCACAAATTTTTACAGTTTATTTTACATATATTATGTCTCGTGTTTACACCCAAATTATCATTGGCTAAGGATAAAGAACCATTAATAGCACAAAATATCGAATATATTATGGCTATATTTTATTACCCAAGGAAATTTGGGTACTCTAGTTATGTAGATGCATTTAAAATATTTAATAATATGGTGAAATTTATAATATGCTGTCTATCTGGGAGACACACGTATTCAGAATATATTCAAAGTGTTTGAAGTCGTTTCCATAAACTATAGTGTGAGTAAGTATGTTTCCATTGGAGATTACGGCATAATACAGATGTGTGTTAAGTATTGGTGTAAATTGTTTCATATCAACACGGACAGAAACCGAGTAGAATGCTACAAAATGCTTAAATCACTTAAATCATTAGCTGATAATGAGTAAATTATATTGATTATAGGTTTATTATTTAGATGTGTTTTTGGCTTTTTATGAATAACTCAAGATGTTGGAAAATTAGTGTAAGAATGGGTGAACGAGTCCTAACTGGCATGTTAAAATCACGAAGTCGTCAAAAGTTAGGTATTATCAAAATTGTAAAATGTTGAGAACTATCTTTCCACAGGATTACCTATTTATGCCCGTGAAACTTTTTCGAGTTTGATGTTTTAGTCATAAGCTTTCATAAAGATTGACAGACATGATGGTGTTACTGCTTCATATCGTTTGTGCAATTTTTTCGCAGTAACTTGTAGAAGATGATTATCACGCTATTTTCATTCGTAAATATTGTAAGATAAAAGTATTTGAACAAACCATGGTATAATTATTCATCTCTAGAAGAAAGTCATGGCTGTATGTAAACACAAAATCCCTTTGTTATTCACAGTCCTATAATTTTTTTACCATTTGCTGCGACAAGAAAATATATGTAATATCTAATATATACATAATGTGCCTAGGTGCTCTTTATGCAGCAGATTTTGACTTGATATATATATTTATATTTATTACAACATTATTGCATTAGGGCAAATTGAAGAATTTTGAGCATCATTTGTGAAATAGAACAATCTTCAACTAACAGTAATTTTAAAATTTGACTAAAGTTTATAATTTCGGGAAATGATTATATAGCATATATGGCAACTTCCTAAATATAAAAAACTCCACAAGAAAACAATAGATATTCACGACTTTTTTCGCAGTGCAGTTTTGTATGATATCATGTTTAGTTTTGTAAGCTTTGCTATTGACAAAATTTTTACTTTTGCAATGTTTTATTGCATGTTAACCGCATAACTGAAATGGAGGTTTTCGATCATTGTGCGACTTCCCTTGAATGCAATTCTAACACAATCGATGCAGTCAATTCCATTTGTAATTAGTTGAAAATTGCTTTGTTATTTGTAGGAGAGCTAAACGACAGAAATCATGTATTATGCAATGATTAATAGATATAATAATTAAACGGCAGACAAATACTTTAAACACACAACTAACTCTTTACTAATCTGACACTAATTACCAATCTCTGCGGCTCCACTTGTCTCTTTGAGGAGATTTTAAGAGGCATACAGATTAAGGGCAAGCTTTGTTCATGTGTGTGTATATATATATATATATATATATATATATATATATATATATATATATATATATATATATATATATATATATATATATATATATATATATAAACTGCATGAGCAGGTGTGAGGCTGGCTATGGTTTTACTGGCTATGATAGTAGCAAACAGTCATAGTCAGGTTAAAAAATTATGAAGAAAATTGAAGTGGTCCCCATGGTAATACTATGTATTGGTTTAAGATGCACGGCCATAATTAACGTAGTATGAAAAGGCTGTGGCAAAAAAAATAAAGCCAGTTAATTTTTGTCTTGGCATTCTTACTGCCAGAACTGCACATTCCTGGCCGTATTAGCGAGCTTATGGCATTATACTAATTAAAATAACAAATAAGCTGACAGTTTTGGATGACTGTAAAATTAAAATACAAAGATTTGTTTACAACAATGTAAATACCATCAATGTGATTTATTTACTACTGAAAATACTATAGAGTCCCTGGACGGCTCGAACTTAAAAAAGGTCATATAGTCCCAATTTCTAATTTCCAGATACTGCATGTATTCAGTGAAGCACATAATTATTGTTTTTTTTAAAAAAAGAACATATTTGTATGTGATAAGATTCAACAGTCTTCAGAAATATGATATTAAATTTTCACACGTTTAACAACCATCTAAATATCATGATATAACCTAGATTTGTTTATAAGTTTGTTTGGAATAAAAATGTGATCAAAGCCCGTCGTACTACAAATTAACGTTCAAGAGAATACAATTGATAATTTGTCGATTTAAACAAAACAAAAGATATCCCAGTGCTTTAGAAAAGATGTTTTACAAATAATATTTAATGACGACAATATTGACATAAGCACCATCACTGATAGCAAGAGGTACAAGGATGGGGAAACTTGTAAAAACTTATAAACTTAACAAGGCAATCCTCCAGGACTTCAACAAAGAAAGTTATAACTTTTTGGAAAACAAAGTGAATTAAAACAGCAAATGGTGACTCAGCAAATGAAGTAGCTTCTTTACAATCAGCAATAAAAATAGCAAAATTTGACATCACTGAAAATATTTATAGTACTCAAGGATGTATTCTATTTATAGTACTCAAGGATGTATTCTATTTATAGTACTCAAAGATGTATTCTATTTATAGTACTCAAGGATGTATTCTATTTATAGTACTCAAGGATGTATTTTTAATTAGTATAGTTGGCTTATTAGCATTCCAAAAAGAAACATTGTCAAGCGTAAATTATTTGCTAGATATTTAAAGCGTTTTAAATATTTAATGTCATAGACTCTCCATAGCAACTCCAAAAACATATTAGTATACATTTTACCACGATCCCGACATACTAGTTTATTACACTAATATAATTAAATTAAGGAAATACATTAAACTGGATCAAATAAATAAACTATATTAAAAGGAATAATAGTTAACCGAATAGTAGGAATAATAGTTAACCGAATAGTAAAAAGAAAGCAGGAACAAATTTCCTCACTGAAAGATCTATATTAGTGATGTGGATAATAAATTAATTTGGGTTAGTCAAACATATGAAAATTATAACTATGGACGCAAATACATTTTGACAGTGATTTATATTTCCCCTAAACACACATGGTCTAAGAAACAAAAATGACAAAGGGAAATAATAAACATGACGTTTTGTGGACAAATCGCCAAAAAGCGAATGTCTTGAAGGAAAAAATTCTCAACTAAAAAATAAGAATTTCTTGGGTAAGAAAAATATTGAGAACTTTTCAAATTACTCAAACAAAACACGAATATACTGGAGAGGATAAACAGAATTCTGAAGACTATAATGTGAAAATATTTGATTTAACATGAGCCCAGACAATGGTCGAACGTGTTAACCAAAATATTTAGAGGTACGTTAAAAGAGAATGTGACAAATGTGGTAAAACAGCGCATTTGAAAATGAAGCTAAGACGCGCATCAACTGCAACTGCAAATTAGCATATAAGTAATGAATATCACATAGATATTCATGCAATGGAAGTTTTGCCTTCTTTCAAATATTCAAAGAAGGTGTAGAAACGACTGACACAAAAACTCAGTCAAATATACATTTTTTTCTGTATAATATTATTGCATCCATAAAACCTTCAATCACAATGAATTACCCAAAACTAACAAAAATCAGTTTCATTACTGAATTAAACGATACATTATCTTATGAGTGAATTCTGACCAGGAAACAACAACATTATACTTTATTAATGAATCACAATAAGTGATTGTAAATTATTACACACACACACACACACACACACACACACACACACACACACAATAAAGAATGACTGAGAAAAGAATCAAAACACAATGTACAAATTCTCAAAGATGCAAATATTGTGTTAATGAAACAATATTAAGCTGTATTACTATCGAGAAAATAAAATTATCTGAGAAAAATAGTTGGTATAGGATCGATGTATTAATGTAAGAAAATCCAACTTTCCTCAAAGTTTAGAAAGCAAAAGTTAGATTTTTGTCTCGGATAGACGAGCCTAAGAAGATAAAAGCAAACCAATAGGTAAAGCACCTTGCTCATATCCTACAACTTAGTTTAATGCATTAAACTGGTTTACTCGTCTTGACCATGTTAGCAAAGCAATACATTCAATGAGATGAAAATATCATATTCTGAAATTCAATTTTAACATATAAGCCATCAAACATTTTCGATAAATAGACATCAAAGTTTGAGAGTGAAGACTCCCAGAAAAGTCATAAAGTAAGGTCTGGCATAAGATAAGGACAGAATAAAAAATTTTGAGCAGTGCAGATGGCAAAATCTAGTTGTATGAATTTCTTAATGCATTTGACAAAAACGTACCACAGTTAATCAAATCGATCACTAATTTTAGTTTTTATTTTCAAAAACGAAACGTGTTGTCTGAATGTAAATTAAATTGATGACGACCAATTCAAGTCAAGTAGCAATAAAATAGATACAAAAACGTGTCATTTGATCAGCAAGAATGTTAAGATTCCATTACATCATTGAATATTAAAGCAAACTAGCAAATAATGCGATACATAATTACCCAGAATAACGTATAATTGCACACAAAAATGTTGGAAAGCATATATCTGCTCTTGGAAAAGCTGATTACAATCGTAAACATAAATATAGAACAGGTACTTTTGAGAAACGGGAACATTTTTAGCAAATTAGGCGCATTATGTGGAAGAAATAAAAGAATACATTAGGTGGACTCACTTCTTTCTGCAAGATGATAATGATTTGACAGATGAATGGAATGTATTAGATTGTGAATTCAAGCATAAATTCACACATAATTTATAATAGTACGCAAACACAAACTAAAGTAATTGCAGCGGTATCGGACAATATTAAAAAGTTAATTGAGTTCTAAATTATAAGAAAACACGGTTATAACATAGATAAAAAAAATGACAAACTTCCAGCTACAACATACTCGAAATTATATTTTAATTGGGCTATGCTGTTGATGGTGACGATATCCTTTTTTTCCTAAGTACAAGATGATAACGGTTTGTATCGTTTGATAGAACAACATTTTGACAATATAATAAAAAAATTGTAGTCTCCAACACTCCTACCAAATTCCAACAAAATCAAAGAAACAAAGAAAAAAAATTAAACTAAAAGTCTATAGAGAAGAAAGACTATGACAACGATAGATTTATTAGATTCTCAGACGTTAAAAAACAGTTGAAATCTGAACACCAATTAAGCAATCATTTGGTTTAATGATAATGCCTGCAGGAATCGCCTGGTATAGTTTGTTTTTTTAAAAAATAGTTTATTTTATTAACCCTCACTCTGAGATGATTTTTGCGACTCTAATCAAAAATGAAATTTAAAAAATTGCCAAAAACGTACTAAAAATATGTCCAGCCACGAAAGACGAAATTTTTTTAAATGGTCTAAAAAGGCGCTCACATAATAACTTGTATCTAATCACAATAAGTAATGACTAGTTTTTGTCAAAGTTATTAAGTTTTGTCATAAACGAATTGTCATAATCTCCTGATGTTATACGTACCAACACCTGTCTCCCCTACACGATCCGCTAGACCCTTTACAAAATTTAATGTAGATGAAGCAATTGGTGATATGCTTAGGGTTATAGCTATCGCTGTACCCAAGGCCGCTATTTTTACATGGTTTTCTTTAAGTAGCAGTTTCAGACTTGTGTTTAATAATAACTTTCTCAAACATTTCAACTAATTTTTTAGATTCGTTATATATCCAAGATCTTGCATTTTTTTTTTACTTCCAGCTGTTTATTTTCCATGTTTTTATTATGGTCGGTTTCTTTCCTGATATAACT
This sequence comes from Potamilus streckersoni, assembly GCA_016746295.1. Taxonomy (NCBI): domain Eukaryota; kingdom Metazoa; phylum Mollusca; class Bivalvia; order Unionida; family Unionidae; genus Potamilus; species Potamilus streckersoni. The sequence continues at coordinate 1,760,938 of JAEAOA010001076.1, read as the reverse complement.
TCTTTACCTCTACAGGTTCATTTTCGACATCAGTTATAACATATTTTAGTTTTCATTTGATAGCTGCTGTAATAATCACATAACCACTCGATTCTTTTCCTTGTATGTGGTCAAATTTATTTTGCAACAGGTGGTTTTTCTTTGCTTTGAATTTTTTGATAATCGTCAATTATAGCCTCTCCCTGCTTCACTTACATGTTTAGCCAACGACTAATTTGGTATATATCATCTTTATCTCTTTCTCCTGAGTAATTCTATTTGCTACCTTTGTACCACAGTGGATTCAAGAAAATATTTGGGCTATTTATCCTCAACGATCCGGTTTTGATGCATATCTTTCAAATGAGTAGACACCTACTAAGTTGTACCATCTATTTCTATTAACACGTTCCTTCAAGTTTTACTTCTTTTAGTGTTGGATGATAGAATTTGTTTGATGTTACATTTCTTTGAGATTTAAATAACTGTTACATTTTTCATATTGCAATGTTTTGGGGGTGGGTATGTAATGATCTCTGAGAGCACTGATAAATCCTACGAAGCAACAAAGAGTTAACGAGTTTAAAAATTATTTGATCAAGGAGATTGAACACCATAATGGCGTGATAAAGGCAGAGCTACATGCTAATCTTTACCTTTTTTAACAGGAGGTAGAGAAACAACTATTTCATTTCCTACAATCTGTATTTTGTGTGGTATATTTTTAATATGCAGTAATAACTATATTAGTTGTTTCAACAGCTTTCGCCGAATTTAGCACATCGGTTATAGTAATCGTGTCAAATGCTTTAAATTATATAATTTGTGAAACGGGTTGTAAATGTGATAACATATTTAACTAGCAAGTTGAGTGGTATTGATAACGTGACAAGCAAAGCAATCAGAAAACGCAAAATCAACAAATGAGGGGTTTGTTTTTGACCTCAATGAGTAAAACATACACAACAAAATGAAATGCCGTCAGGAAAAAAGGATAGATAAATAAAAGAAAGAGATAAGATAGAATTGCCAGTTACAGCTATCTACCGAATCGGTTTACATTTGATGAGATTTGAAAATAAAATATTAAAAATATTTTCCTATACTAACTCAATGACTCAGTAGAATATGACTATTATTCATGCTTACAACAGGTTTTTCTCAGTTAAAGCTACTCTTCGCAGGACTATATTTCATACACTGATAATGGCGTTTACAAGCACTTATAAGCAGACACAATTAACAGAATGAGTATTCACATCAGAGATGGACATAAAATGTGATGTATTTTCAATTTAACATATATATTCCAAACAAAGTAAATAGTGTAAGTCATGGTTTTTGGATAACTTGAGTTTTGCATTTCCTTCAACGTTCCGACATTATTTTTTAAAAAAATACGGTACTAGGTGAAACAGTCATCAATGATTTAAGCCTCATCCGATAAATCACATTGATAATCTGGTAGAATAATGAAATAGAAACAACACGTATAAAACATTTTATAAATAAAAGAGTTACAGAACAGAGACTGAATGATATCAAGACGTGGAAAGAACAAGCTGACAATAAAACAATAGCAATTAAAGAGACTGGTAATAAATCAGTTTACATAATCTGAGTGTCATAAACAAATATAGTTACATTTTAGATGCACATATTCAATATCTTATCTACTCCTAAACAAAACCCTGCAGAAAGTAATATAAAAGGCTAATGAAGGACCAATAACTTACATCAGCCAGAATATTCAACCGATCAAACAGAAGATAATTCAGAGACAGGTTTTTCTTTTGGGACATAAAGAAATCTCTTTATAAATGCAATGGTTTTCAATCGTAGCTTGAGTAATCACATCAATGTTGAAATAATCAAGAGATCACGATGGTAATGCACTTTTTTAAAGCACCAAAACGACCTCAACAACAAAATAAGAGCTATTACTAGAGAGTTGTATGAGAGAAATTATTTCAAAGCCATCCAAAAAGTAGAGAGATGAAAAATATTTTTAGGAATAAGTGTGAATGAAAGAACTATTAGATATATTAATAAAACTAGTGACTTATCTGTCACAAATTTGAGTAAAAACATACTTTTTAAGATATTTTATCCACTGACTGAAACAAAATTACACATTGAATGTTAGCAATGTAAAGCAAACGTGTTAATAGAGATACCATAAATGTGATGCGAAGATGTATGACAAAAAAGACAAAACAATGAAGTATTTAGAGCAAAAGTCTTAAAAGGTTACACATGGATTTAAAACTGAAGTAGATACAGGACCCACAGTAAGTAGCAGCACTTATGCTGTTAAAACTGAAGCAGATAAAGGACCTGTAGTAAGCAGTAGCTCTTATGAACTTGAACCTGAAACAGATAAAGGGCTCTCAGTAAGAAATAGCACTTACACAGTTGAAACTGAAATATATAAATGACTAGCATTAAGTAAAACATTTAGGCAGTTAAAAGTGAAGTAGATAAAGGACACCCACTAGAAAGCAGCACTTAAATAGTTAACACTGAAATGAAGGGAAACCGAGACTTGAAAACGAAACTTAATACGGATGTCACGGAATTGCATAAAGCACATTAGTTATTAAACACATGTACTCGGGTTTCGTTTCTTGTGTACACCAATACCCGAGCGTGATTTATCTATATTATATAATATTTCGAAATAGTGAGTTCGGTTCATCCTCACCGCACGTGCGAAGTGCTCTCGATGGGGAAAACCGATTGACATCTAGCAAGGCTACATCTTCTGTATATAAATGTTACACCGTAAAGTGATATCTTTACATTACTGAACGTCTTGGCATTAGTCAATATACTTAGGGACTTGCACATATTTAGCTGTAGAGGTATGTAGTCATTTGTTAATTTCTTGTGTATGTTTTTTTTTAATCTTGTTTATATAGTAAGTTACAGCTATGCACCTACTGCCACTCTTTCTTTTGTATGTTTTCATTGTAGCTTTGGCTTGCATGGTATAACACAGGTGTTTTCTATCTTTTTTTGTGACTTAGCAAGAGATTTATATTAGCAATATAAAGTTATATTTCATTAAGAAACGTTTAGTACCATAGAACACATATCGTATACAGGTTCACTTCTAAACCTGTTTATTATTTTGTGATATTGTACCGATAATGTTATTTGTATAACCTACCATATTTAATGTCATTAAATGTTATCGTATATGCCCGTGTCAGTCGTGCATAGTACACCGTGTTAAATGTATTTTCAGCTGACCAAAGTGATCCATGATGATCGTAGTTGTTGTGATACCAGCTATAGAACTAACCATAGAAATTAACCACAGCAGCCGTAGGGCTGAATGAACAGTGTTAGTAGTATTGCAGGTGATCAAGCGTTGCTGTCTTGAGTTGGCAGGCACTGATTGCTTGATTGACCAAGTCACTGAACTACCTATGTTTGCTTGATTGACCAGTATTACTGGTAGCCAAGGGTAATATTGACGGGAATGTTTCGTGTTCTTCTATGTATGTAATGTTTTAGCAGTGTTCTAATTTTGGGGTTTTGTTATAGTGTTTTGGGCGTGTAAAGATTTTTGTATGATCTGTCCAATCAATTCTCCATTTTACTATTTTAGTAAAATACGTCAGTTTTCACTATTTGGTTGAATTTTTGCTAATGAGTAAAACAAGTCATTTTTTCATCGCATTAAATTAACTGAATCGTTCACCTTTGTTCTTGTACTGTTGTAAGGTCATTTATTTGTATTTACATTTGTTGCATTTTTGGTTCGTGCGTATTTTTTAATTTGTCCAATATTTGGATCTTATATACACTTATTAATCAATATTCTCTTCTCACTGAAATCGTACATCAATAAATATTGCATTTGTATCACCATCAAGTGTGTTGTTGTAAATCCGGAAATCCATATCCGTTATCTTGTTACAATGGACATGCACATAAGTGTTGCCTTGCTTGCTAAAATAATGAAATAATAAAAGAAATTAAGTAATTTGAAGAGAACTTGTGTACGTATTTTCCAATTTCCAAAATGGACCAAGTCAGGAGAATCCAGATGGAAATAGTATATCCAAAAGGTGGAACAAAACTTAATAAACAATATATTAAGGACTTAATACACGTGTTTAGATTCAAGAAACAGAAGGGTTGTTAAGTTCTGAAGCTTCACCACATACAATTGGATCTCATTGATTTAACTACTCTAACAAAGAAACTTCAAATAAAGACACACACAATAGGTGCTTCCCATCAATATAGCCATCAAAAAATAAATTAGGATTATGCACATTTTTAAGTATATTTCATCTGGAATATTCTCCTGAAGAAAGCATTCGTTTTCACTGTATGATGGTTAAACAGCCAGTGTGTTGTTGATTTTAATACATATTTTTGAACAGTGTAAAAATAGTTTATACTATTTAGAGAACAATTTTATATTAACCTGACTTAAAAGCAAATAACATAAACGGAGTATATAAGGAAATTGGCAGAAATATCAAAACCGTTAATTATATATTCAATGCAGTACATGGAGATTGCAGTAGTTTTGACTGAAAGAGCAATGGTCTGGCATTTAGATGAAGCATGTCTATTCGAGTCATTTGATCCGAATGAATCACGTGAAGAAAGAATTAGACATGAAAACGTCATAGCTAAAAAGTACATGCAGTTAATACTGGCCGCCATGTAATTAAGGTAGTCGTGTGCTGAAAAATGGCTTTAAGTCCACGCAACAATAGCAACTACTTCATTAGAAGTATACACTGTATGGTAGTAGCCAACGTATATCAAGCTGTCAACTTTTCAAATCAATAAAAAAACGTAGATGCCCCCAAAAATGTCTTGTGCGTGATTCCCATGGTAGCACCCTTGATCTCATACTTGTATATTCTTGTTAAATTAATTTTCTGGTAATTATCGTTACGATTGGATAAGCAAGATTTCCTATTTCTTTTAATGAGACTATTCATTCATTTGAAAACTACCTTTCATTTTTTATTGTTCCTGAAGGAATAGTTTTGCTTTTAATCAAGTTGTTATAGCTTGTCTTCTGTTAAGTTTATCCGTAAAAAAAAGTCGTGTATCTTTCTATGATGTGGTAAACAAAACATAATATACTTCGGACAGACTCGAAACCTTTGATGTGCTTTTTCATATCATTGTACTCATTTTGTCTCAGCACGAACTATAATCAATCCGCATCAGTCATGAATATCTTCATGCTATCACCTTTGATTCTAAGCTTATAGTAATAAACGTCGTACATTGACCACTTGCACATAAGTTTTGGAAAATCCAGATCAAATTATAATATGCAACCATTATCAATATTAGCGTCTAGGCGTGACGAACCTTGTTGCTTCACAATAAAGTCATCAGGTAGTCAAACAGATTCATAACCTATAGGTGAATGATATAGACCTTGTTTTTCTCTCACCGAAATTTTTAAATTTTACTTCATCATTCACAATGACTTCATGGTTCGCTTTGTGCTTGCGGTATCGTGCTGTTTTCTTAATGAATTCATTCACAACATCAGAAGTAAAGCATCGTCTGTCAAACTTCTAATTGAACACATAGCTTTGTTAAAAACGAATCATTAACTAGTGGTTGTGCTCTTTCATAGTGTGCTTAGTCTAATTTATATAGATATTTCTAACTTTTTAACAATTAACATAAAACATTAATGAATACCTTTTCACAAAAAAAGTTGTTATAATCACCTAGTGTTTGAAGGTGTATGCTTAATTTCGCAGCCATACACTGAAAGCCATCAAGAAACTGAACTGTTGTTTTTAGTTAGTTAATTACCGTCCTTCCTGAATCATATCAGGTATGAAATAAATGCTGAATGATTTTTCCCTCCAACATTCGGCATTTTAAGTTTCGTCTGAATCATTCCTTTAAATAATCTTGATATCCAGATAACTATCATAAACAGATTGGTTACGAATGAGTACCAAATTAAAACTGTTTTTGTCATAACTAGAACCTCTTTATGTGTCTGTTGGTGATCAACTTTAATCTTCAAATACTTCTTCATATAGACATGGTACCTATTTGTCTAATTAAATTCTTTTTTATAATGCTGAACATCTTTGGTTTTACATTTTTGTCCACTTTAATCGTTATGCGCTATTTTTGGCAACCAACCTAACTAATTGGGTAAAAATGAATGCTCTAAATACCGCTGTAAACGAATACACTCAATGGACTTTTAGTAAAAGCAAAATTCTAATAGAACGTGTTTAGATGTTGTATTTTTCAAAATATGATTGTTGCATTAAATAGTGTTTGGTGCAATCATACTTTCAAACCACATTCAACAGCTTTTAGCACTTTCCATTGTTAATTATATTTCTAAATTTGATAACTCGTCCCTCTATAGGTATTTTATCTATCGAGTTGTAACACTCTTTTATTCCTGCTGACATTTCAGACCTATTGTGAAATAAGAAGTCCAATGATATATTACAGATACTGTATTTACTCTCTAATAAGACGAGTCCAACTGCAAAATAACAAAGAATCTTGATTTGCCATACATTCGAAATGCATACTTATCAATTTGAAATACAACCATCATACCCTTTGCGCTATCGAACTTATTCAATAGCACTTTAATTGTTAGTGAACCCTAACAGATATGTACCAAGCTTTCAATTTTTATTTCCTGTCCGTCTGTCTGCAACTTTATAATCTACATGTATTGTTAATATTGTTTCGATATGATAGTAAGGATGTGATGCAGTTTGGGATGAAGACATTGCTAGAAATATTTTTTGGTGTGATCCTTGTTTCATTTATTGTGCGTGTTCCAGTTTAATGGAGAACAAGATCTACAGTGGTAATAAAGCACTGCTGGTCGTTGTGTTATGACTGTATTTCATTGGGGACGACCGCTCCGGGGACTAGTTGATAGAGCTTCCGCCTCGGAAGCGGAAAACTGAGGGTTAGAACCCCGGCCAAGTCATACCAAAAACTTATAAAAATGGTACTAGCAGTTGCCTCGCTTGGCGCTCAGCATCAGGGTTTAGTGTAAGTACTGGTCGGCCATGTTCATGATAATGTGACAAGGTGGAACATGATGGTACTTGTCTGCAGCACGATTCCCCAGTGCTAGACATCACTATAAACTGCCACACTGCAGACATAGTTGCGATATGACTGGAAAATTGTTAGAGCTACGTTAAAAAACGCAATCACACACACATACACGTTCTCTCATTGTTTATTATTCATGTGAAAAAATCCTTATGCAGATCTTAAGGATGCTAAGACGTGGACGAAGAACGCATATAATTTTAATAAATAAGTATAATTGTATAGTAAATGCGTACAATTATTGACTGCACATGTCATTTGTGTACAATATATTATAACGGCAGATGCAGGTATTACTGACAACAATAGCAAAGAGAAACTTCGCTTGTTAAATTTAACATTCTTCACAGACTATCGTGTAGAACGTAGTATTTACAATTTGGCGATAATTACATAGGTGATGGGGATTAACCAACAGGTAATAGTGATAAAACAATAAATAATGATTGCTTTTAAAAGGATCCAAGTGCGCAAATTCCCTAGAGAATATATCTCGATTACATCACCGGGAGCAATAATAGCAGCTAAAATACGCATGTTAACCAACCCTGCTCACCTTATGATCCTTTTTGAGTGCCACGGTTATCAACGTATTTAGATCTTTCTAAAAGTAAATCGTGTCCACTTTTAGTGAGATCGACTGCTCGTCATATGTATATGAATTTCACATTATCGAAGCAAAATGTATACATTTAGTATTTTAGAATGGCTCGTATAGACTGACATAAACTTTGTTTAGTTAAATGATTGTGCTTATGAACAAGAAAGACTACGATTACGTTTTTTGAACTTTTCATTTTGTGGGTTTTTTTTTGGCAGTTTGTCAGCGTTTGAGAGAATATACACGGCGGTCAGAATAACAAGGGGAGAAAGAATCAGGAAAAAATGCCGGAAGAACCATCGACCCAAGAAAAATACTGGCAACTTTTATCACATAACCACATTGGCTGAGCGCAAGACTCGAACCTAAGACGACAGAGATGAGATAGTTGTGACCAGTAACACAGTGGATGAAAATAGGAAAATAGTATCTATGGATCCTGATTTCAAGTATCGCTTGGACGGGTTTATGTTTTTAAGTAATGTAATCAAAATCTAGTTGCTATCTCATGGCTAAAACAAGTAATAATTGCTTAAGGTCATGAGTATCACATTATGTCAGATATAGTGGCGCTCTACAGTTTCGTATTTAGCATAGGGTTAAAATTTTAAAGACAAAGAGTTTCTCCGGGTTTCCTCACTAGTTATACTGGTTATTTAAAAGAGACTTTGTATATCTTAGGTATTGTTCAAAGAACCTTTAATTCCCTTTATTTTGATGTATGATCGATGGGAATATAGGTTAGAGAGTATACAGCTTGGCCTTACTCCAGATGTGCATCTTTCAAAAAAGTACTAGCTCTACTTGCTCATTTTCACTGCTCGAACTTCAGAAATAAATTGTAAAAAAAAGGGCCGATAACTTTTTTTACATTTTATGTATTTGGTAATTCAGTCATTGCACGTGTAGAAGCTGGTATTATCTAGTTTGGCAAAATTCATTTTCCATATTTTAATAGCTGCCAAGAATATTGTACTTTAGACAAATTTAGGGGTTTTTTTTGGAGCACAAGGGAGCAGTCATTTTAGTTAGCAGTGTCCTAAGATCATTTAAAAGTTCCAAAAGTACAATATCCAAAGAAATTTCATCCACATTACATGAAAGTAGTATATAGGTATGCCAACATTCTCTCTACTGTGCATGTTTAAAATGCAAACAACTTCACCTTACATACATCACTCTCTCAAAAGTACATAATAACTGGTGAGCGCCACCTATATAACCTAGAAAAATAGATGTCAGTATTGTCTTCCAGCAGATTTATGGTTGCATAGCAAGTGTATATCGTACTCTTTCAAATTATTCACCAGCGTAACGACTTGTTGCATTATCGATATTACCTTAAATGGAAATGTTTTGTTATTTTCGTTTAATATTCTGTCCATAATTCCTGTCTAAAAATATCATTTTTTAAATATTGTCATAGACTCTGGATTAACCAGCTGTGTATCATAATTAGGTTGGGGTGTATATTTATTACTGCATGTGAAATCTCCATTGTTCTCAGATATTTTTCTTTTAAGATATTAGTGTTACATGTTAGCTCATTGGACCTTGGGTAGTGCAGGAGCATGTAGTTGTGGCGAATTAGTTACTATGGGGTTATATGAATTTTAACGTATAGCATCTCCCTATTTCCGATAATGCGTCACTTCATAGACATGTTCTCAGACTTCCTGCGGTCCATGGAGTCAAATTATATTGAATTGCTAGTTGGTTAGTCTCATATTTATTATGTCTGTAGGAAATCTGTCAATAAGTCTTAGATATTACAATGTTCATCATTATATTACACTTGGCTTGTCAAGGTTTGACATTTTACATTCAGCACCATTTCTTGCACAAATTACATGCCTGTATTACCTTCATTGAATACCAAATGTGTTTTCTCCATTATGTAGTTGCTTGACGTGAGCATGATGACCTGTGTATTAAATATAAAGTTTCAGGTTGTTCGTGCTTCGCGGTAAACAAACTTTTTATCGCTCAAGTCAAGTTTGTATGGACGCCATTTTGTTTGTTTGTTTCCATATGCCGTTGCATCGACAAGGAGTGCAAGACTATGGCTGAAGCAGTCGAAGTTGTTCAGAGGTATGAATCTCTATTAGGTGATGAAGTCACTAAAAAGAAATTCAGTGTTCGGTTGACCAATGAGAGTTCTTGCTCTGATTCTAAAAACATAGAAAGTATCCAGGAAACTCTTCAAAAAGTTGTTGAACGTCTTGACTGTTTAGAAAAGAAGGGACTGGATCCATTTGGGCATGACAGATCTTTCTCAAGCCATCAGCAAGGAAACAAAGTTTGCTTCTTATGCAAGTCTGCTGACCATTTCTTCCGGAAGTGTCCCCTCTACAACAAAAATAAGGCTGAAAATGGTGGTTATAGGCGTGATCAGAGAAACAGAGATGTAGTACCAAATGATAATAAATTCAACCAACAAATTCAGGGAAACAATTCTCCGTTAGCTGTCTAGGCCAACAGTTGACGGATCTTAATGGGCCTAGCCAAAATAATACCAAGGATTTGAGTTCAGCTATTAGAATTGGTCAATTGGGTGACAAATTAAATAAATGGGACAATGGTCTTTATTCAATTGGACATATATGTGGAATTCAAACGAATTTCTGATTGATAGTGGTTCTACATCTACACTATTATCATACAGAGTTTTTAAGAAAATAGAAGTAGATAACAGACCTCAGTTGAAAGAACAAGAAATAACTGTAAATAACTGTACAAGACATTAATGGTAATCGTTTACACGTGTATGGTTTAATAGATGCAGACATTAAAATGGATGAAAAGACATTCAACCATCAGTTTCTTGTCTGCGATATTACTGAAGAAGGTATTATAGGCCAAGACTTTCTCCTAAAATTGACTATAAAGGTCTTCGAGTTATAACTGAGCTTGGTGACATAAGTTGTTGGATTGGTGGAGAAGCTGAAATGATAAGTCGAGTCACAGTAAGGACGACACAATTGCAAGCAAACACTGTTACATGGGTTCCAATTCATGTTAAGTCAGAATTCCTAGCTGAAGATGGTATTATAGAAGTATCACACAAGATTAGTGAGACACAGAGAGTATGTCTGCTCAGTGGAATCATAAATACAAGAGCCGATGACAAATACATTCAAGTAATTAACTTTGGTGACTCTGAAACCATCTTAAATGTGAACACTTATATAGGAATCTGCGAGTCTTATTATGAACAGAGTCAACCCATTCATAGATGTGCCAGCGTAATAATTGAATCTGAGATCCCTGCAATGGATCAGCTGCCAGACCACCTAAAAGATATGTTTGAGAGAAGTTCTACTGAACTTGAGCCGGATGAAAAAGAGACCTTTGCAAAATTGCTGCTGAAATATCAAAATATTTTTTCAAAGACTCCTGAAGATCTTGGCAAGACAGACAGAGTGCAGCATCGGATAAATACAGGACAGGCTCTGTCGGTACGACAACCTCCTAGAAGACAACCAATTGGCAAGCGTGCAGCAGAAAAATCTGAATTGGAAAAGATGTTGCAGCTAGGTATCATTGAACCCTCAAACAGTGTTTGGGCATCGCCCATTGTCCTCGTCACCAAGAAGGATGGAAGTACTAGATTTTGTGTTGACTATAGGAAACTTAATCACCTAACTGTGAAGGATGCTTACCCTCTTCCCAAGGTCGATGATTGTTTAGACTCTTTGTCTGGTTCAAAATGGTTCTGTAGTATGGATTTCAATTCTGGATATTGGCAAATAGCCATGACTCCTGAGGATAGAGAAAAAACAGCATTTGCTACAAGTTTTGGCCTCTATCAGTTCCTGGTTATGCCTTTCGGATTATCCAATGCGCCATCTACTTTTGAACGTTTGATATAAAGTGTTTTGAGAGGATTACAGTGGAATGAATGTCTTCTTTACATGGATGATATTATAACCCCTGCATCAACCATCAGACAATGCCTAGAAAGGCTAGGGCACGTTTTTCAACGACTGCAAGATGCAAATCTCAAATTAAAACCTTCCAAATGCGTTTTCTTTAAAAGAAGAGTAAAATTTCTTGGACACATTCTATCTGAGGAAGGAGTCCAAACAGACCCTGACAAAATTGCTGCAGTTTGCAATTGGCCCAATCCGAAGAATGTAAAACATGTTCGAAGCTTTTTGGGACTGTGCTCATACTACAGGCGCTTTGTCAAAGACTTTGGAAAAATTGCACGACCCTTGCACAGGTTGTGTGAGAAACGAGTACCCTTTCTCTGGAACGAAGAGTGTCAAGAAGCCTTTGAGAGGTTGAAGCAGGTTCTGACTACTGCTCCTATCTTAGCATATCCCTGTGCAAACAAACGTTTCATTCTGGACACTGATGCAAGCAACACCGCTGTTGGTGCAGTCCTGTGACAGGAATGTGATCAAACTGAAAGAGTCATAGCTTATATGAGTAAAGCTATGAACGTTCACGAGAGGTCATACTGTGTGACAAGGAAAGAATTACTTGCTCTTATTATGGCTCTAAGAAACTTTCATTCATATTTGTATGGACAGGAAATATTGTTGAGAACCGATAATGCAGCTATTAGCTGGATTAGGAACTTGCGTAACCCTATTGGACAAGTCGCAAGGTGGCTCCAGGAACTGGGCACATATATCATTGTAACACATCGCCCCAGCCAGAAACATTCCAACGCTGATGCAATGTCGAGGAATCCATGTGTCACCTGTAGGCGGCAGGACGAAGTTAAAAGAGATGTAGATTCTGATGAAGACAGTGACCACAAATTGATTGAGCTTAAACCAGCGTCAACACAGTGTGAGGAAGAAACTGATAAGAAATTAGGTTGTTCAGATATAACGGTGCAAGTTAAATCCAGAGCTATTACAAGAAATCAAGCTGTTGATAAAGAGTCTGCTTTGTCCGTAAGGCAAGAGTTGCTTTGTGGATGGGAACCATCAGAAGTTAGAAATCGTCAGCTCGAAGACCCAAATATTGCACCGATAATGGTAGCCATGGATGATGGGTGCGCTCGTCCGGAATGGCAACGTATATCTGAAAATCCTTCACTAAAAACATTCTGGCGACAATGGGATCGGCTTGAGTTGCATGGTAGAATGCTATATAGAAGATGGTTTGATGACACAAACGACTGTTCCAAGCTTCAGCTGATAGTGCCAGAGGCCCTCAAACGTGATGTTCTTAGATACTTCCATGACATTCCAACTGCTGGTCATCTTTGTGCTCAAAAGGTGTTGGGAATAATTAAACAGCACTTACTGGCCTGCAATGAAAAAGTATGTTGAAGATTACTGCAAGAGGTGTGACAAATGTGCCGCACGTAAACCTACAAATAAGCAGAATCGTGCACCCTTGGGACATTATTTAGTTGGTGAACCTATGGAAAAGGTTGCCCTCGATATCTTAGGACCACTTCCCTGTACAAAGAATGGCAACAAGTACATATTGACACTGTGTGACTGTTTCACAAAGTGGACAGAAGCCATACCTCTACCAGATCAAGAAACACTAACAGTAACCAAGGCATTTGTCAATGAGTTTGTCTGCAGGTTTGGCACTCCACTCCAGCTTCACTCAGATCAGGGTAGATGTTTTGAATCAAAGATTTTTCATGGCATGTGTGACTTTTTATCCATCAAGAAAACAAGAACAACACCGCTAAGACATCAGGCAAATGGCCATGTGGAAAGATTTAATCGAACACTTGCTACCATGCTTACAATGTATTGTGAAAAAGATCAAAATAACTGGGACTGGTATCTACCTCAAGTAATGATGGCCTTTCAGAGCATCGACACACTCAAGTACTTACAAAAGCCCAAATTTGATGATGTTGGGCAGAGAAGTGACACTGCCGATATTAGCTGTTATTGGGGAACCTGTCAAAGAAAATATTATAAAGAGAATGCATGCCGATGATTACATCGAGGAATTGCAGGAGAAAATGAAACAAGCTCATAAACTTGCACGGAAATACCTAAAACAAAATGCTATTTACCAGAAAAGACATTATGATTTAAAGGCAAAAGAACGATCATTAAAAGCAGGTCAACCTGTTTGGCTTCATGATCCTGTGCGTAAAGTAGGTGTATGCCAAAAGATGACATCACCGTGGAAAGGTCCCTACCTTATTACGAAGAAAATTGATGACATAACTTATATGGTGAAGAAATTTCAAAAACAACCAGCTAAAGCATACCATATTGATAGACTAATGCTGTATCGAGGACAACATCTACCACGGTGGATTTCTGATTGGAGCAAAAGACTGAAAGAGTTGTAGAAAGTTTCTGTTCAGTTATACACTTTTCTTTCCCTTTTATTTTCTTGATCACCTATCCTGAAGTTGTGTTCAGTTTTGTAGTCTGAAGATGACGTAGTGGATGAAAGATTTCCATACTGTGAGAGGAGAGGCAGGCCACACATGACAGGCGACGCCGGCATGCCAATGTCTGTTTTAATAGGTAGGTACCGCGAGTCAAATGGGTTGTGTAAAGCTCTGGCCTGATCAACCAGAGTTGAGCTTCCCGGGATTGGGAATAACTAGGTTACTCTCAAGATTTGGTGGATTCCTCTAGCAAACTCTCTAACACATCTAGGATTACTCTACAAAAGGGAACACTCTTGCAGTAGGTACTTTACAAATTCATCAGAAATTAATTTCCAGTATGGTAGGCAACACCGTGTAGTGAGAGATACCACACACCTGCACACACATAACAGGGCTGTTTACAATGATTCTTTCTATTGTCCTTCCAGAATGAAGTGCTGGCTATGTACAGCTGAATTTTCTAACAGGATGGATCTCAAGGCTCACTTGGCTGGACCGCCACATGATCGCATGCGTGTCATATGTCCGTGGTGCCATCTGGATGAGAAATGTTTTTAAAAAATAAACGATCTGAAAAAAAGCATGCTGGTAGGCAGCATAGGCTGGACATAAAAGGGCTGCCGGAGGATTATTTTGTGGAACCGAATGGATTTTATCTAGCACTGCATCCAAAGGATTATATGTGGATAGTACGGCCAGCAGAATATCATAGTCAGTCTGCTAAAATGGCCCGTTGGGCAATTTCAAATTGGTTGCACAGATGCAGGCGCTCTAGTCTTTCAAGGAATGAATGGATAGAGGGATGGGTGTCTTGCGCAGTGGATGAGAGTCGGCATGATAACCCTCCAAAAAGGCCTAGGCTAGAAGAACCAGAGCCCTATTCACCTACCACACCTGCTGTTGGAGATGAAGACATTCAGTTCGACTCTGTTCAATTTGGGAATGGCAATACTAGGGCATATTTCTTTTCTGAAGGCCAGGGATTTGCCACCTGGTATGAGGTTAATCTCTCTGACAACGTATTAAAAGAAAGACGTTATCTTGAGAGTCTTTCAAGAAAGATGATGGTGCCGTTGGATCCTAATCGCACAAGGCCCAGCTCTGGAGGTTCTGACGTGAAGGACGAGTCCATCAAGGAAAAATTATGCCAAAAGTTAGGGATTCCTTCATGCTTTGTCACTGGTCTCTACAGGAAGACCGTATCTGCGGCAGAGACTGTACCAGATCATCCTTGCCCAGTAATAGCAGCGGATGCACCCATTGACAATCAACCCAACATGCCTAAATCGAGATTTTACTTCAATGAAGATCAACTTATCACTACCCTGACATCAGAGAGGCCAATGCAGATTTTGTCACCAGTTTCTGAAAACAGCCTATCAGTGTGCACAGATGACCAGATCCTACCCAGATGTGCAGAGTTGCCTTCACAAGGGCCATTAGATCATGATTCGGGCCCAGAAAAAAAACCACTGGACATTATGCTTGAATTACCAGAGCAAGCCACCGGATCTCAAAGGGTGACCCTCTCGTGCATGAACATGATTAGTCAGCCATTGGTCCCCAAGGATGTGGTTGCAGACACTCCACTAGATCTGTCAACTTTATCTTCTAAATTCGTTACATCTCTTCCAAAGAAGATCCTAATGTCTAAAAATCAAAACAGGGCGAGGAAATTACTTAAAGCTGGGTGCATGCCACTCTTCCCACCTGCAAGGAGAGAATGGGACAAAGAGGAGATTGTAGAGTTTACCGCCGGACCAGTATCAATCCGTTGGCCACCTAGGTCATGGAAAAAGATGTCTGCCGACAGGAAGTTGCTCAGTGTTGAGTATGCTGCCATGACCCTGGAAGCAAGTCTGACTCCAGGCCACATCCCTAATATAGACCGAGTGGATCTTATAGACCGCTACAATCCATTGGTGCTTCCGGGGATAAGTTTCGTTCTTACTAATCACCCGTTCCGGAAGTGCCGGTACTATAACTATGAAGTCCTCCGCATCATCGCTATAGGACAGGACATCCCTGACAGTTCCAGGTTCCTGGATATTCTAGAAGAAAGCGTCAAAGGCAGAGATCAGAGTTTGGACACTATTCTATCAATAATAGAAAAGGCCAATGTAGAGTTACGGCTAGAACCTTGAAAAACGCAATGCAGAAATTCAGGAGAATTGGAACTTTTTAAGAGGGGGGTAGTGTCATAGACTCTGGATTAACCAGCTGTGTATCATAATTAGGTTGGGGTGGATATTTATTACTGCATGTGAAATCTCCATTGTTCTCAGATATTTTTCTTTTAAGATATTAGTGTTATATGTTAGCTCATTGGACCTTGGGTAGTGCAGGAGCATGTAGTTGTGGCGAATTAGTTACTATGAGGTTATATGAATTTTAACGTATAGCATCTCCCTATTTCCGATAATGCGTCACTTCATAGACATGTTCTCAGACTTCCTGCGGTCCATGGAGTCAAATTATATTGAATTGCTAGTTGGTTAGTCTCATATTTATTATGTCTGTAGGAAATCTCTGTCAATAAGTCTTAGATATTACAATGTTCATCATTATATTACACTTGGCTTGTCAAGGTTTGACATTTTACATTCAGCACCATTTCTTGCACAAATTACATGCCTGTATTACCTTCATTGAATACCAAATGTGTTTTCTCCATTATGTAGTTGCTTGACGTGAGCATGATGACCTGTGTATTAAATATAAAGTTTCAGGTTGTTCGTGCTTCGCGGTAAACAAACTTTTTATCGCTCAAGTCAAGTTTGTATGGACGCCATTTTGTTTGTTTGTGACCCATGACCTCGATGGTTCGATATTACAGGTATGTGATTCACATATATTTACACTCATATTAAGTCACAGTGAACGTATTGCCGAAAGTGATATCTGATATATGCTGACTTTATATAAGAACTGTTCAAATTAATGAGTAATGCAATTTGTTTTGTGCATAGTTGCAATCTTCATAGCAGTCGCAATTCTTGTATAGTATCATTATACCCTGTCATTGGTTTGCCACAGTTTATCCTGTCTAGAACTGTTAATCTGCTACTGAAAACTATATAGACAAATTAGAATATAGAGCTTTTGTCTCAGAGTGTTGTACAGAGTAAGAAATAAGATGTGAGAATATTTTATATATATTGAAATATATCGAACCATATTCATGTATAGTTGACATCGCAAGAATTGTGCTAGACTGAGGTTTGCCAGTTTGCCAAATCTGATTGGTTGGCGGATTCGGTCTGCCAATTCTGATTGGTTCAGCACTGTCACGTGGTTAAAAACCGAAGGCTATAGGAGTGAAAGACAGTACTTGTCAGATAACTGTCGAGCGCGGTCAAATTCAAAACCAGAAGTAACATCTGTGAAGTCGAACATCCTTTTTAGGTAATGACATACCAGGTATATAACTTGTAATAATAATAATAATAATAATAATAATAATAATAATAATAATAATAATAATAATAATAATAATAATAATATATGACTGACAAAGTAATAATAATATTTGGACATTGTTTAAGTGAAAAGCTAGTAAAATAAGCAATACTTTGGACATTTGAACATCCGTATTTTTAGCAATATACAGAGGCAAGCATTTTTGGAAAATTACGTAGGGAATGTTCAAGTAAATTATTCTTCCAAACTGTGCAGTTATCTCCCACCACACTGGTAACCTGGGTTAAACGAATACAAAGCAAATCTCCAACTCTCGTCTGTTAGGGTCGCTCTATGATTTTCAATCATTATTTTATTTATTTAACATTGAAACAGACTATTATGTGCTTAGACATTTTATTGAAATGATCCAGGGAAAAGACATCAAAGATCAACGTCAGTATCTAATTGTTACAATACAAGAGTGCAAGCAACGAGTGTTTCCTTGCAGGAGTATATTTGTTTTATTCCTAATGTTTCATATTGGTGACAGCTTTCCAATTTCTCAGTTGTGTTACCCTCATTAAACATTTTTGTTGACTTTATTGCTGACTGGAACTTCTTCAATGAACCCTCCCTAGCAGACAGGAAGTCGAGGTGCTTACAATATAATAATTATAAATTTTATCCATAGTAATATATATTTTGATTTACAATTAAATAAGAAAATACCCCGGATGCTTTGGAGCAGATGAGCTGAAAAAATCGCTGTTGCGTGCATTGTTTGTTAAATCGATCTATTTAACCAATCTGCGTTAAGGCAAAAAAAAAACTTTTTTCTTAACTACTTGCAATTAAATTTTGTTTGTGCTGCTGGAGAATGCAACAGGATTGCATCTTTTCGGTCATTGCGATACATTTGTTTTAGGCTCGTCCAGGAAAAAGAATCGGTTAAACATCACACCAGAGTATTAATGCTGAGTGAAATCCGGTACTGATACCGTAATACTGTAATACTGCTACATTGCTACACCCTATCGGCTAATACTGCACGCGCATTTAATGTACGAAAACGAGGGTTACTTGTTCACAAATCTTCAACTTCACCTCAACAAAGGTTTGTAACATATTATTCATATCCTATTTGTTAAATACCGTGCCTTATTTGGGTTAAAATACTGTGAGGAATGGCAAAAAGTTGGCTGGTATATAGAAAAAATATTTAGAAGAAAAAGTATTGTATGGATTGTGTATATTGATTAGTCAGTCTAATACAACAAAAAATTTTTCAGCTTATGATGAAATTTTAAATTCAAAATTGATTATCAAAGCCAAATAAATAAATTGTTGTAAAGCTTGGTTTACGATAAGTCAACAAGTCTATTTCATGTAAATAGGGTCTGAAGGCCGTAGCTATAGAAATCAGATATATTTTATGGTTTAATACTTGCAGATCAGAGTACCTCCATTTACGATCATTTTGCAATCGTTAAAGTCTGGATTAGAACGAGAGTAATGTCCTATCGGTGTAATATCGCAGTCATGAAGACAAAATTTCATATTCAACGGTACTGTCAGACAGTATTTCCATATTGTCCTTAAGTTAACCAATAAACAGGACGGAATGGGTCTCCGTGGCAAACACTGGCAGCCGTAACCAAATTGGATTCCAAACGAGTTAATATCTAAGGTTGTCATAGTAACAGCGTCCGGGCAGCTAATCTTAAGTTTAGCACAACAATAAATGCAGACTGCTTGGGTGTTCTGAAAGACCAACAATCTTTGCTCTAAATGAATAAATATAATGGAAAAAAAAAACAAGAAAAAACAATAATGATAACACGCAAATGAATGAATATCCAATATCCGCGACAGGAAATATGGTACTTATTTAAGAAAAAAAATCAGCTATATGTACAATCGCATTATGGTTGTTATTGTTGTAGGGTTTATCTCCATTTTTTTTCTTCAAAACAAGATAGGTTATACGTGGTGGCCACTATCAATGGTGGAGGAAGAACCTGTGAAAAGCCCGGAAAGAACCACCGACCCACGAGAACTTACCACAAGCTTTCTCACATACCCACATTGGCCGAGCGCGAGACTCGAAATCCTTGCAAAGGTGAGACGGCAGTGATCCGTAACGGTGAGCTATATAAATTACACGAAACTTTAAAGGCGACATTGGTACTGAGGTCATGATCTAGGTCCCATAGTTTGTCATTTTGTTTAAATGGTTGCATAGTCTGGATTCGATAAGTCATAATTAAAATTAATCATACAAAAGGCTTAAACATAATTATAACTTTCTATGTCTAAGAACACACCCGCGCGCGCGTATGTATTATACAATAAAAGCTATCACACAGATTATGGATTCAAATATTCTTTTATAATGTATTACCATTCCCAGCTAATATTTATTTTCTCAGATTTATCTTTAAAAAAAAAAAAGAAAAACAATGTACAAATTAATTTTAAAATAAAAAAAATTTCAGCACCTTTTTGATGACATAGAAATTTGCTTGATTAGCGGTGCCATTAGTTAAGAGAAGTTCTCACCTATCCATCCCAACTCAATTCCCAATTTTTGAGGTGTCAGTTGTTCTTGGAGTATAGGCTCAGCACACATTTATCTTGGACCATGCTGTACTTGCCAGCCTTACCGTTGGATTCCTCTCACACCATTATATCAATGCATAACCCACCACAGTTGCCTATTCAAAGCTCTACACGTCATTCCAATACTTTTCCAATATTTAACTATCTCGAAATTCTCATTGTGGAGCGTGCCACACAATAATGGCGGATTACTTCGACCGCATATATAAATGCATATTCTATCCATGCTCTTGTATGATAATAAAACAGTATCACCACCCCACCCCACCCCCCAAAAAACAATGGAGAGGTTCTATCTCGAAAACTGTAATCGAATCTGCCAATGTATAAATTTTGTACGTTATAACATTGGCTCAACAGCCCACACTAAAACTTTTTATCAAAAAGTGTAAGGTCATGATACTGTTCTGTTTATATTTTTATCAGACATAAACTTCACCAATGATGATAACAATACCAAACTCTTGCAAATAGAAAAGAACGTACCTTTTACTAGTTAAAATCACTCTACACACACACACACACACACACATACATACATACATGCATGCATAAATACATACATACATGCATGCATACATACATGCATAAATACATACATACATGCATGCATAAATACATACATACATGCATGCATAAATACATACATACATGCATGCATAAATACATACATACATGCATGCATAAATACATACATACATGCATGCATAAATACATACATACATGCATGCATAAATACATACATGCATGCATAAATAAATACATGCATGCATAAATACATACATGCATGCATAAATACACACACATGCATGCATGCATACATACATACATACATACATACATACATACATACATACATACATACATACATACATACATACATACATACATACATACATACATACATACATACATACATACATACAAACATACAAACATACATACATACATACATACATACACACACACACACACTCCCAAGGTAGACGATCATGCTCCAACTCATAAACTTGAGAACCATATTTCAACACCCAGCCTAGAGAATCATGTCAGCGCATATAATATGACAGAAAAAGCATATTTCAACTTCTAGAGAAGTCACTCAGCAACATGCCGAACAAAGCACTCTAATATTTATCAATCGGACACTTATATTCGACAATAAGACATTTACTCAATATTTAGACACATAACATCATTGAGACTCAAATATTCATCAGACATATATTCGATAATCAGACATGTCTTTGAAAATTAGACATATATTCTTCAACAAGACTCAAATATTTATCAATCAAACATATATTCGACAATCAGACACATATATTCAACAAACAGATATTCGTCATTGAGACTCAAATAGTCATCAATCAGATACATATATAGGCTATTCACCAATAAGACACATCTGTACATCAATAATGCTAAATTATTCATTGATCAGAAATTTATTTATCAATCACACACGTCATCAGACAGATAACCAACACTCAGACATAAATCACGTACACTTATGAAAATAAAATTTCAACGTATATTCTAGTCAGTCAAAAAGACTGCGGTGCTAGCTAGGTTACTTAGCTATTCTTGCTTTCCGTACAATTAGCAACTTCCGCTAACAATTCAATCCAAACAAAGTCTGTAATTACAAAGAACAGCATCTGCACGGCCCTTGAAACAGTTAGATAAGCAACACGCTGACGCAGATATTCTACAATCAGACTCCCATAACCTGCACTCAGGGATAGATATTTAATTAGACTTTGAAATTATAACTACTTCTGTAGAAATGCACGAGATCCAATTGCAAGAAAAATTCTCACTCAAGCGGAATCCCTTACGTCACCATTACCTGCATTAATTCAGATAGGAATAAATTAGTAATTTCAAATAAAAAAGTACCATGCAAACGATCTTCCTCTACTGTGAACACAGGCCCGACCCCAAGACAAGGCGAACGAGACAACCGCCTTGGTCCCCGCGCTTCTCCGCAATGCATTTTATTTTGCTTGGAGCCTCGCGCTCATTGCTTGCTGCCTTGGGCCCAGCTTATCTTAGAGCCTTGCCTGTGCAAACAAACAAACAAACAAACAGACAGACAATAATAATAATAATAATAATAATAATAATAATAATAAATATAACAATAATACTATTAATAATAATAATAATAATAATAATAATAATAATAATAATAATAATAATAATAATAATAATAAATATAACAATAATACTATTAATAATAATAATAATAAATATAACAATAATAATAATAATAATAAATATAATAATAATACTATTAATAATAATAATAATAATTATAATAATAATAATAATAATTATTATTATTATTATTATAATATAATATAATATAATATAATATAATATAATATAATATAATATAATATAATATAATATAATATAATATAATATAATATAATATAATATAATATAATATAATATAATATAATATAATATAATATAATATAATATAATATAATATAATATAATATAATATAATATATTATTATTATTATTATTATTATTGTTATTAAGTTTCGCCGCCAGAATCTAAATAACAACAGCAGGAATACTTTACTGAAATTACGAAACGCTAGGAAAAAGTTGGGAATAAAAGATTAAATGCACACAGTCATAAGTAAACCGAAGCTATTTAGTAATCGAAGCTTAAGACATCGTACTTACGTAGAGTTCTGGTACTAAGAAATAGTTTATATCGATTGGTTTCCCTCGGGTTAAAATTAGTGCAGGGTTTATAGCAGTAGCTCAGTCTCTGGATAAAAAGGCTAGTCAAATTATATAAATTTATGAGATAGTATCGTGGGGTTGATAAAAGATAGTTATTTTAGCTGGATATAATATATTTACAAAAGATTAAACTTGAGATAGTTTCCATGTTGGATTTGTGACCCGCTGATAGTCTCTGACTCCTAACCAAAGCACAATAAAGTTATATGCAAGGCATGCAGAATGTTTCTATTAATTGAGCATACCTTTTTTCTAGTAATAGGCGGTGCATAGAATGAAAATCAATAGATTGTAACCTTAACATTACAGTCTAAGATCTTTTAACGATATTGGCGTTAAAAGGGGTTTATTTGATACAAAAACCACCTTACTTCTAAATCCGGTGAAAGGCTGCTGTCTGGTGTGACGTCTGAAATGTGTGTGTGTGTGTATATATATATATATATATATATATATATATATATATATATATATATATATATATATATATATATATATATATATATATATATATATATATATATATATATATATATATATATATATATATATATGAGCGCACACACACACACACAAACACTAATCTTTAGGCTTGACTATAACAGATCATGAATAATACATTTTTTTAGCTTAAGTAACTCTAAAACAAATAACAGAAACTTCTACTAACGCGGAAAATGAAATCAGGTGTAAGACTACTCACACGTGCAGATCGTAACTAGCTATTAATTTATAACCCATTTACATGAACCAAAAACAGTTGCTAGGATATTTATGCTGTGATTCTGAAGGTCGAGTTGCTGTTATAAATGTCAGTTAATTGTATGCATCAGATAAAAAGCGACAAGAAAAGTTAAAATAAAATATTCTGAATTTAAAGAATGGTTAACTGATATTTATATACACACATATTAAACAAGCATGTTATAAATTTGTATGTTAGTTTTTGTAAATCATGAAATAGACGAGTGTGAAATTATACAACTGAATACAACAGACGTCTTTGCAATTTATATGGACTGAGAAAGTCTAAATGAAACAGCAGAAGACAAACATGACTCATTAAGAGAAACATTTCTGCTCGAATGCCAGGAACAAATGCAGGTCGATGAAGGAAAAGAGCTGTACGACCAATTCATTGTTGGAAATGAAATATTGAAAACTTAAACCATTGACTCTTAAAACAAGTCTAAAGTTAAGACTAACGTTTTGGTGATGTTTATCAACTGACGCAATATGGCAATTAAATATACAATGGGTAAGAAAGGTAAGTTATGAAAACAAATCTATTTTGTTCTTTTCAAAAGAATTCGAGAATTTGTTTTACAAATCACGCGAGTAATTTTAGAAAACCATGTAATATAGAAACTGGAATGTCTAAAGGGAGAGAATATTGATGGGATATTTTATTTGGAAGAGTTATCTCGACAAATATGTCATGTTCGAGTATGGGATAGTTTGGAACCTGAAAACAATGAATATTAAGTAACTATGTGCCGTTAAAATGGAAAGGATATAGTAAACATTTTAATAGTTGGGGGCTAAAAGAAAATATTGTGTCACTAACGTAGGTACTGATTAAGAGTAATGTATTGGGTATTTGACTAAAAGTCTTAGCGTCCAGAAATAACATTGTAAAATTAGTGTGCAAAAACTTGTTATTATATAAATCGAAACAATTACGAGTTCAATCTGTGGTGAACTTGAGGTTATGTATGAAATCGAACGCGGAAATCCACACTACACTTGTGCAAATATAATTTAAAAAAAAATAATTGGCATCGTTATGGAGGGAACGAGACAATAGAAACAAAAATAGTGCTTTGTGTATGCGGAAAGAACACTAAGAAAAAGCTCAATGTTCAGTCACAGAAAAGTAGATTCTACACATCAGTTTGACAGGAAAATAGTACTTCAAAAAGACGAACAGATAAAAGTAGTTTAATACTTAATCTTCAAATTGAAAGAGAAATAAAAATAATTATTAACCAAACTAAGAAAAAGGATTTAATCTGAAAAAGAACTAATCAAAACCCAGTTGATTGTCTGATGTAGTTCATTCATACTTATGAAAAAGAAACAAGCTGAAGAAATTAGAGATTTGGTTTCAGTAAATGTCCAGCTAGATCTATGGAGGATGTAACACTTTTGTGGGTCAGATTAGAACAATACACAACGAATAGTGTTATCATTGAACATTGCCTCTAAACATAATGAGCAAACATTAATTAGAAGCAAGAATTTTAAAAATATTTGATATACCAGCTACAAAATGTAGTCAGGAAATATCTATTGATACATACTGGGTTTTTTAAACATTAATTTGTAAAACTTAACATTTCAAGAAATTAAGAGCCATAAGAGGAAATTCATAAAAAAGATATATACCAGATCTGATAGAAAAGAATAGTTTAACTGACACAACATTGATAATAAATGTTAGTGTTGATCTTCCATGGAATGAAATATTACAGTATCACCTACGGTCCTCGAAACGATAAGATATATATATATATATATATATATATAGATATATATATATATATATATATATATATATATATATATAGATATATAGATATATATATATATAGATATATATATATAGATATATATAGATGTATATAGATATATATAGATATATATAGATATAGATATAGATAGATATAGATATAGATATAGATATATATATATATATATATATATATATATATATATATATATATATATATATATATATATATATATATATATAATAAACATTGTGTAATAAAGGATTTGCTAAAATAATGTTATACCAGTTTGAGTTAGAAGTATCTGAATTAGTCACTTTCTGAATTAATATTATTTAAATATAAACGATTATGTAAACAAATAGATTGAGAAATATAAACAATGTCATTAACTATAAAACTGCAAATACAAAATAAAGGTTACGTGTGTTCTATATAGATATCTTGAAAGTGTTATGGAATGAACAAATGATTGTTGGCATAACTCAAATGCACAACGAGGAATAAAAACAGAGAATCACACACCAGTAGATACTATATATTTGCCTTAAATCTGTCATTGAGGACTGAAGCGAAAGAGAGCAACGACTAGAAATCGTGTATAGTTACATGGGAGCATGCCACGTTACATCTTCGCTAGTCAAGGTTCCGATATGTTAAAACATTTTTACACTTTGCGGATCGAACAGATATTTCAGTGGTTTGTACTAGCGACATCTATTGGATTTCACGAGTTACCTCCCTTATTATGCAATGTCAACCAATAGCGTTTAACAGCGGTGCATTGTATATTGGCCGACAATGGTGGAGGTCATTGACTTTAAAATTACAATTTGTAAGTTTAATATCGAAAATCTGACAACCTACAAGCCAGTACAGGTGTATTTGAGAGACAGGATGTATTGTTTTGTACACACGGACTGGCAGTGGAAAATCGCTTATTTATGAGTCCATTCCAATTGTGTGCATATCATGCCTGGATCACGGAGGAACAGTGTTCTAATTTGAACTGCATCCAATGAAATTTACAGACTCGAAGCACTTAAATATCTGATCGATCAGTCTAGGTGAAGATTCGTTAGCATTTAGGAACTTTGGCTTGTAAAGATGCCAACTTTATGGAATGTTTCAAATATTTGCAAGCAGTTTCAGCCAATATTTATAAAGAACTAAGACCAAGAAATGCTGCTGAAATAATTTTCATTAATAAAGATAAAAAGTATATTTGTGAAAAGAAGATTACAAAATTTCCAAGGCCACCAACAAAAACTATAAAGAGACATACCAAAGGCAAACCACAGAAGTCTTATAAATAACGAGCGTAATTTAAATTATCAATATTCAAAATATCTTCTACTTCCTTTTCATAATTTTTCAGATAGGATTCTTATCTGATTAATAATGTTTTAGTAAAAAAAATAATCCACATCAGGCAGTATCGATACTGCCAAATAATGAAGAAAACATATTTCGTTAAGTAAGGATTTTACATTCGATACACATGGAAAAGAGGGCAAAAGGAAGTTTTTGTATAAAGATCAATACAATTTATAGGGATCGCTATCGGTTTATGGGTTATTCGTTTAACAACTTGCTAAAATTCTAAACGATAATAAATCAATAGAAACAATTGAAACTTTTGAGGAACTCAATTCATAAACATGGTACCAACATATAAGAGAAATATATTAACGTATACAAATACCTTTTTAAACGTTTAATGAAACTAAATTACCAACATTTAAAAAATGTTATTCATACTTAAGTATTAGCCAGAGGGTTGCTAATATATCCAAGATGTAATTTAATTTTTGAAAATGAAATTTCTTGGAGATCAATTGCTCCTCCAATTTTTCTGCTCCAATTCAAAAGTTTATGGTGTTTTCAACACCGAAATTTAGATTAATAAAATCAGAAGGTTTTTTTCTTACTCTTCTAAATAATAAAATAGATATTGTGGCTTAAATATATAGACTATAATCTAAAATTTCATTACTTTGTAAGCAAACCTTGTGTTATTTGCTATACTACTATAGGTATATTCTTGATACCTATTTATATGTTTAATATAGTATTGGATGTTGCAGCATCTCCTTCTAATTTAACGGTATCAAAATTTCTCCTAATGTTAAAGTCTCTTGATTTATGTTAGTTTATAAGCTATTAATTATTATTCTGATTGTTAGTCAATTTTCTCTTCGTGACTATTTTCATCTATTTTATTATTAATCTCAGGGTTCTTTTTAATAAATTTTCATCTGTTACTGTTGATGGTTCTAAAGTTTTCCTTAATCAATGAATCCTTCCTTGCACAATACCAATTGCTAGCCATTTCTCAATCTGAATATGAGTTTCGATCTCTTAGAA
Source organism: Potamilus streckersoni (assembly GCA_016746295.1). Taxonomy (NCBI): domain Eukaryota; kingdom Metazoa; phylum Mollusca; class Bivalvia; order Unionida; family Unionidae; genus Potamilus; species Potamilus streckersoni. Next base: position 1,733,244 of record JAEAOA010001076.1, on the reverse strand, counting down.
AGTGTTCGCCTTTCTTTTCAAATAGTTTTAAGATTGAAAGTTACAAATGATCTTTCTTGTATGCATAATTATTGCTAATGTAAGTAGGTTTGTGGATGTCAAATTGTATTCTTTAATTTCATTATCTATCTTTTGACAAATTGTTAAATATCATTTTTCAACTGTTTGTAGCAAATACTTTACCAAGTCGGTACCTGTAGAAGTGGTTATTCCTAAATTATATTTATCAGATGATATTTGCTATTTTCATTACCATATCACTACGCAATACGAATATACCATCACCAAAAGGCATAGTCTCGCCAAACGTTTGAATATATCCTGTGAAATCTTATTATTAGTTTTGGTTTGCATCTTAACTTTGTTCGCCAAAGTTAGTTTTTCTTTTTAGACACCCTTTCTTCAGTATATTGAACATTATGATGAGACTGTGCAGTAGCTATCCTATCTCATATTCAATGTAAAACTTTGAGTTAATTTACATAACACCACTACTCGCTTATAAGTCGTGTCAAACTGCAAAAAACATATATCCTTATCTCCAATGGCATAATGTGCCTGCATATCAGGATCTGTGTTGTTTGTTATACAGATTACTCCTAATAAACTGCCGGAGCAGCAGATCTGTGTCTGAATAATTTGCATTTGGACTCGTCTTATAAGCAAGTACAGACGGTTTTCTTTTGTTCGTTGGTACTTTGCAATAAAGCAGAAAGAAAATAAATCTATTCCAGTTTTCCACTGGTTGCAAACATTTTAACAGTTTCTTCCCCGACCAGCATTTTCATTATTCAACTCCTCATTCTAGATGTATAGACTGCTTTTTTCAGTGCCGTCAATTTATTTTATCCAATAATATAATGTATGTATACTCACGCTGAGGAGGAATTATTAATTAGGATGATAAATTGTTTTAGGTATATATCGTTATTGGTTGGATAAGAAGTTTGGCTATCAGGTAATGTTAGAGTACATTAAGATGAATCTTTTCTTTTTTAAAAGTATATTAGAACTTATATATTGATTTTTACTATGACAACTTTTATATGAAACATGCAAGTAAGACATTTCGCTTCCTAATGTTGCCATCCATACAGCCGAGTTTAACTGATTTGTCAAAATATCATCTCACAATTTGCCTTGTATCTATTTACTGAATCACCGGCATCAAATTTTTAAGGGTAATTAACATCGCATGCTATCCATGAATTATAAAACTTTTCAGTGTAGAATTTATAGGTTGTAGCATTTGTATGGGAAAATATGAACGAGTTGTTCTGAACGATATTGCACGACGTCAGGACTGCATTATTATTCGTACAGTATTGCTCAGAAGAAACGAGTTCATATTTTGCCAAACAAAGAATAGTTACCTTATATTACATACTCAATATGATTTTCTTTCGAAGGATGAATAATAAAAGGAACTCACTACAAAAAAACAAAGTAACTGAATTTGTTCTGGATTCCAAACAAATATACACACAAAATCCGTAGTTAAAGTCGTACAGAGTAACAGTGTTCATGCGCAAATAGCACGGCCTTTAAGTTTTGCACTTGGTTGCATATCGCACGAATAGTCATTCGTTTTGAAAAGAATTGTCGTTTTGGTCTGCTAAAAATGAGCCATGTGGTGAATGTATGTAACTTGAAACAACTTTTTTAGTTGGTCTTTAATCAAGTTATTTTGCTTTCCTCTCGATCCAACTAAATCCTGCTTAATCCTAGTTGTGATGGACTGGATTTATTAATTGGGTCAGTTCAGTACGATGTGCATGTGACTGGAGGGACTGGTCACGATGAAGCTGCACATGCAAATATAAAATTAAAAATATAAAATTAAAAAATCAATTTTGTTTTTGAGTGCTATTAACTTTCTTTTTAATATAATTTCTTTCTGTTGGAAATATAATCTAAATTAAAGTACAATTTCGCGCTTTTGATCAGTTGTTTCAACCGATGTAATTCAGATTTACAGAATTTACTAAGAAAGTACACTTTGAGGAAATTCAAGGTGCAGAAAGGTAAGTAAGTTTATTGCCATTGTTATTAGCGGCTATATATGCATATTAAGATGCCCTATCAGAGATAAACTCTTTATTAGAAGGACCCCACTTATATTGCCTGCATGACTTGTATTATCAATCTAAACAATATCTCAGGAAAGTAAAGCAGAATAAACTTCAAGGCAACCGGGATTTAAGAGCCGGTTTTGCCAGCATGGAATGAGACTTCGTGGTGTTGGTTTATTGACTCTTGTTTTTCTACCAAACCCTGTGTTGTTGAATTGCATTTTTTCCCCGAATTTAGTACTTTAACTGGCATGTTAAATGGAACTCCTGCGAGAAAGACGGGATTGCCCTGACCTTAATATGCTTTAATATGCTATTTTTGACAAATTCTAGAATCATTGTCGGAACCAATTAATTTGCCAAATGTTGAGGACATGTTTACGTTAAAAAGTAGTTCCAAACACACTGTGCTATTTTAGACACGTGTCAGAATGTAAGGCGCAGTGAAGTATGGAGAAATACTGCATAATTCTGTTGTTGTTGTGTTGTTGGAGAAAAATATGAGCATACGATAAATCTTTATGCATTTAAGTTCATTTGGAATCCCTTTATCACCTAGAACGTTGAACTGTGTTGCAAGACAAGAATGAGATGAAGTGGTTGATATTTGGTTTTTCTAACGTCCTTTATACATTAATTACGACTTTATGTACCAACTAAAAATGTTTCCATTAGAACTTAATTACGTTACAGTAAAGCCTATTTGCATCAGAAAATTGTTAAATTACCAAATTCAACCAGTTTGAGTAATTGTAGGATATTGTGAAATGGGTTATTCCCTAGGAGTGTGAGACCTTCTTTTGTATTGCTATCCCATGGATTTCATCAGAATTAGTTAACATTTCTAAGACCAATTACCTAACGTGTGATTGTTTAACTCTAATTGTTTTTGTATCATCATTGCATATGCAATTTGTAATTACTAGCATTGTTTGGTCTGAGTTTTTGGGGAATGTTGTCAATTGAAGGGAAATGGTAAGCATTAATTAAGTAACGAGAAAGCTATATTCTAATGGAACACAATAAAAGTTCCTATTTTTAGAACTTTTTGTTAACAGCTGATTATTTGAGTCTGAGTGCTGGTTATCTGTGTCTGATTGATGAAAATTTGTTTCTTGTTAACTCTATGGTTGTGTTTTATAATTACTGAAATCATCTTACATAAATGTCTGAAGAAGTGGGTGACCAGTGGTAGAGCAGTCATTCCTACAGTAACGCTAGCCCCCAAGAATCTTCAAATTCACTAAAGAAAAGTTAATGAAAAAATTGGTTTGAAGTTAAGTGAATTATGTGGAAGTTAGAATATAATTTACTAGCTTGGGAGTTGGAATATGATTTCACGATCAAGAATTTATGATTTTGAGTCGGTAATGCATCAGCTCACTTGTAGGAATAGCTTTAACTCTATTGCTAAATGTTTGAGAATAGCAATGACCGTCCTTCTTGGTTCAAATTACTGGATGATGTAAATGACTGGCGTGATAATCAAGCATTAGCTACGCAGCCCTAGCACTGCGGCCTCTACAATTGTCTAGAGAATAAGATCAGATTTTGATTAATGTTGGGGTGCTGTTTAATTTGAAGGTTTCCAGACAAACGGGGTTTAGAAAACTGTGATGGTTGTTGGTCTGCTTCTTTATGGTAAAAAAGTATTTTTTTGTAGTGAGTAGAGTAATGGTGAGTGACAAAAAAATAAGAATATATGGCGGGTGGTGGCTTGGTCGTTTATACAGAATTTGGAGGATATGTACACGGTGGCCTAGAGTTTCGTGAAATATAACAAATGACGGAAGGATGGGTGGCCAATCATCTATGTTTTATATACTACTGGGTTTTCTGGACGAAGCTATAATTCCTTTCTTATATCGACACTTGGATGGTGTCTTCGCTGCCTATGTTCGACTAAAGATTTCCTTTTAAGAGCGGTTTGCTAGCTAACAAGCTCATTAATAATGAACTCTAAAAGTCTGTCCCTATACAATGCTGTAATGTCTGCTCACAAATTATTTTAACGGTGACATACAGCGAGTATTGGTTGGATGTAACGTAAAATGATGATTTCACTTTGATTTTTGTTTTAGAGCGCCGTCATTTGCCAGATCAAAATGAACGTCATTTGTCATTTGTGTTTAATCCACTGGTGAATATATTTGCCTTCATATGGAGCTCAAGTTTATGTATTGGAGTAAAATTGCAATTAAAAGATTAACATCTCGGTTCCTACTCGTTTTTGAAGGAGATCAAAACCATGCTTCCGGTCTACTAATTATTGTCTCCCCTCCCCCGAAAAAAACATTTGAATATTTATTCTTTAAAATCTAAGTTTATCGTTTTAAAATATTTTCCAGTGATTGATAGAAGATTCATACGTTTAATCCGGACATTTCATGAAAATTGGATGAAAAATGTCTACGTGATAAAGAGTTAAATTTGTACATGTTCTTAGTATATTTTTTCTGTTTGTCCTAATCGGTTGTTTCGAAGATGCGATGTTTAATTCCTATCTGGCTCTCGAATTCGTTTGTGGTTAATTGAAATGTTTATTATACGATAACCGACTGACAGATGCCATTCACGGCAGACAGGTCAATATTCTCATTTGGAATATCACCGTGTGGTCAGTGTACCAGATATACTCCCTTTGTATTCTTACAGACAGGGCAGATATGCTATACTTATAGGGGATGCTCTGGAAGAGAAATGGCTGCATAAGTAGAATTGTGCGACTTTAAATGTTTGCTTTTAGATATGTTGGTAAATCATTATTCTTGTAGCGGGGATGTGGTGGATGGATACGACACAGCCGCCAAGTGCCTGTTTTGCTGAAACAGGCAGTGGATAAACAGAAATGAAAATAGTATCTCGCGGATGGAATGCTTACTATGTTTAGATATGTTATATTAACCGTTGTCATGGAACAATATATAGAAAAGTGTTGTCACTGTCAATCACCCTTCTTTTGCCATACTGCAGCTGTCTACAAATATTATGAATAAATTCCTTCTCCAAGCTTTGCCAAGGTCTGGTTACTTTCGACGATGATGCTTTCTCAAAAGTGGGCTCCATATTGTAAATGTGTTTTGATTTTTAGATGTATGTTATATTTTGTTTATCGATTAATAAATGAGAAATGCCGTTTTCTTTGTAGTAGTAGTAGTGGTAGTAGTAGTAGTAGTAGTTGTTGTTGTTGGTGGTGGTGGTATTTTTCGTTTTGTTTTGTTTTGTTTTGTTTCCTTTCGTGAAAAGAAAGAGTTTGCATCAGGTTGTAGTTAGCCGTCTTCAAACCACGTGGGAGAATACCTTTATTGCACTCCAGAGTACATTTACTCTCACACGAAATAACCGGGGTGTGTAGGTCGTTCATAATTAAGCAGAAGTGATACATATTTCAACTGAGATCATTAACACATAGTTTGGATATTGAGGTCGTTGCTCTATCTAAAACTAAAGACGTAGGCGGTAGTATGTTTATTATAAATGACAACCGATTTGTGGAATAAGATCTCCAGACACTTGTACATCATGACACTTTGTTGCTTTTTTATAGCACATATAGTAATTACTTGTACATATTGATGGCATTAATTTATCTTACAGTAAGAAATCAAAAGAGACTGACAATATCCATTGTTTTTTCGCATTATGTGTATTTTTCGCTATAGTCGTGGATTT